>QWTY01003371.1:0-28256 GCA_008033365.1 Pseudorectes ferrugineus | reverse complement strand
GGTACCTGGGCTGACAGGTGTAGTGAGCAGTTTACATGTGTGTCATGGTGTAGAAATGGTACTCCACAATTTAGTGTTCACTGAAATACTCCAAACCACATAGAGCTTGCTCACTCCTCCCTCCCCCTGAAGCAGGATGGGGAGGAGAATTGGAGGCACAACAGGTAAAGACCACGTATTGAGATAAGAATTTACTGGAAACAGCAGTGAGATAAGACATTGAACAGTAACAGCAACAACACAAATGACAGAGGGTGCAAGGAAGAGGTGAATGATTCACAAGTGCTTGCTCATCCTGGGAACTCCTTGACAGTCCCCTCTGCCGTACTGTATGACCCAGAAGGGATGGACTCTGGTCCATGGAAAATGGTATAGAATAACCTCTGTGCCATAGCAGTGCCTCCTCCTGACTACTGTAAAAATTAACCCTGTCCTGGCTGGAACAGGAGAGTGCGGTTACTACCAACTCTGAGCTGGATCTAGGTGCCAGCTGGAAGGTCACAATTCTAAAACATTCAGTGGCTACTGGAGAAGTAGTGCTCTGCAAAAGAAATTTTGGCATTCTATTCTAAGAGCAGAGATGATGAAGGACAAGCTCTTCCTCTAAGTATATGATTTATTTTCCCTTTTTTTTCTTGGAACTGTTGAACATAACAAGATGTTTTCTGTTGTGGGTTGTTTGTTTCCCTCCTATATAACTTAGCAGTGATTTACATCTGTATTTTAACTGCTGCTAGATATATTGAAAATAAAATGCAAATAATATTGCCTTTCTCTAAAAATGCAAGTGTAACATTTGTAACAAGCGTAAGCTTTTTTGAAAGGTGAGGGGAAGGCTACTTATATGATATGTTCAATTCTACATCATGGTCCTTTTATAGATAATTAGTATAAGAAAACGATTCTGAAAGACAAAATGTCTTTTTTTGAGAAGCAGATCCTGTATGTTTTGTGGAGAGCAATAAAATAAACTTCTCAGTTTAAGCTTTTGCAAGTCAACTTTTTTTTCTGTGCAAAGTTCATAGTGATAACAAATTCTAACAGTATGCTGCTGCAGTTCTGCCTAAAATACTTGGCATTATTTACATACCTGTATGTAATGAATTTTGCCATCTATACCCCAAATTTGTGTTGATCTGTGATAAAAGAGTAAATGTGAGATTTGTAAACACATTTAAATAGGAAGCAGATGTAGTTCATGTAGAGATGTTCAACAATGATAATGCTGCCTATTACAGATACTGTGTAATGACTGTATAATAGATACTTCAGGGATTTTTTGATCCCTTTTAAACTGATGCAAGATGCTTATTTTACTGCTCAGTTATAGTGTGCTGAAGGCTCTGGTTTTTTCCTTTTACCTCATCTGAAAAGACTTTGCTATAGTGGATAACTTACAATATGTATGTTCCAAGAGTATCTTAAAGATCTCTTCTATCCCTCCCACCCCCCAAGTGTAGCTATTGGTTTTCTCTGCTATGCTGTAGTTGATTTTAATCTATTTACTTTCCAAATGACGTTTATCCTTTTGCTGTTCACTGAGAATAACAAGGGAAATTACTATTAATTTTAATTCTTATGCACACTCTAAGATAAATTTATTGTCTTTAATGGTGATGAAAATTTGGGACAGTAGCTTTGGATCAAGTGCTGAATATAAGTTATAAATAGGACCTTTAATATATCAGTCAGTAATTACTGAATTTTTAAAGTGTCAGACTTTGTCATCCTGTTCCCCTGTCCAAGAAAAGGGCTGCAGAAGTAGCATCTTGTTGGATGCAGAGATAGTATCTTGTGTTACACCAATATACTAGTTCATTGTATGTGTTGGTTTAATAAAAGATGCAATCTCAGCCTACAAACCTTGTGGCTTCTTTGGAGTAGGATGAATGTAGGAGTGTATGCAAGGCACAAGGATGTGGCTTCTTCATCCTTGGCAGTCTCAGGACTCTGCAGAGGTGTGCAGTGCTAGGAGGAGACAAGTTTTCTTTCCCTTCATGTCCGCTTGCATCTTTTCTTGTGGCTGTCCTTGATCCCTGTCCTGCTTAAGGAAAGCTGCTGTGGGCACACGCTTTGTCTTTAATACCTCTGTGTTCAGGTGTAGCAAAGTGACTTGTGACTTCATGTCGAAAACCTTAATTCTGCATAGTGATGTGCTATTTTATATGCTGTGAATTTAATCTAGAGGGAATATTCTGTGTGCTCTAACATTCTTAGTCTTATGCATAGCCATGTTTTTCAAGGACTTAAAATTTTATCTGTGACTATTAATGCCTTTAAAAGTGTTCAGAACAATTTTTAGTCTTTCATAGAAATTATTTTCATATGAAAGTTGAAAAACCAAACTGTGTAGTTTTCATTGAAAGATGGTTACTGGGAACCTAGTTCTTCACCTTGATATTCCTTGTGGAGGAGAAATAATGTAAATTCTGTGTGTGATCGGTTTGGAGCTCTTGCCTTGCAGAGAAGGCAGCTAACCTGGCAGCTGTTGTAATCTGTTACCCTAAGGAATGGGGCAGTGGGAAGCATGTCCTTGCCGCTGACTGACGTCGGCATGCCTTCCTCCTCCTGGGAGAGGATGTTACTTTTCTATTACTCTAACTGGATTTCTTCTCTGCACTACCTACTCCACCCAACGAGCATTTCCTTCCACAAGGTCAGGGAATTGAGTTGCTGACGTTCCAGCAGTAGCAGGAATACTTCATCCCTTTCCAAAGGTTTACCGTTTGTATAAGAGGTGGGAATTTATCTGACTGACATTCTAGTGTAAATTTGGGAACAGTGATGTAGTTGAAACCTGCATACATAACCACATATTAATAAACAGAATGGAAACAAAGTGGCAGGAGAACACCACAAAACCAAAGGTGCTGTTTATTCACCCTGACTATTCATTGTTAACTATCTACAGCCATAGTAATGCTTTATAGGCAATCTGAGCATCTTTCCATGTGCATTATGTTATCAAAGTAAACTCTTGATAACATCTGATTTACCTATCTGTATGCACAATACTGATCACAAGCCTTTTCTGTTACAGTAAGTAAGGCTAAAACACTAACCTCTTCCAAAGACAAATGTCCTGTCTTAAAAAGCAGATAAAAATCTGTCATTTTATTAAGTCAGAGGAGCAAAAGATACTGTATGTGGTCTTACAGTCTGTACAGATTACTTTATCCTCTCTTCATTACTGTATGGATCTGGCCCTTATGCAGATGGGTATTAAAAGAATCTGGAATGTGCAACCTGTTCCTTGTCAGGAAGCAGATAACCTGGGTGCCATCTCCCTGAATAATATGATATTCCCCTGCTCCCTCTCCCAAGTCCTCAGGAAAAATGTTGAGAAATATCTTCTTATAACTCAGGGAGTAAATCTAATGCCAAGTGGTGACTTTCATTTTGAAAGTGGACATTGCTGTTAGGGACAGTGGAAACCGCTCCGCTCTGATGTAGGAACAGTAATATGGGTTTTCAGGTTGCTCTTTAAAACACTTAATTACTATTCCGCACCTTGCAGATGAAGACTAAACCACACTGTAAAGTTTCTATTATAGGTTCAGAATCACACGGTAGCCCACACAAAAGTAGCAGTGCAATATGACCCATTGTTTTATTTTCTTATTTCTGCACACACATTTCAGATGGAGCTTCTATGTCTTTAAGACTAATTTTGAAAGACTTTTTCCTCATCAAATTAGGCTCTGTGCTTAACTTCTTGCCTAACGTATATTGCATGTCAAATACAGCCAGTGCTGCCTGTCCTCTAGTCAGTACCCATAGTAAGCATAAATGTAAAAACCACACATTTGTATTTCATTCTGGTTCGTTATTACTTGGCCTCCTGATGCCAAGACCCTAGAAATTCTGAACAGTAAAACAGACTGAGTGGGTTATTTTTCTTGTAGAATGCGACTGCTGGGCTGATTTAGGTTTATTTGCATATTAATTTTTCAAATACCTTGATTAGCAGGGATATATGGCTATTTATAACAACTATGTATGTTAGCCATTTTCCATTTTAAAATTAGATTTGCTAATTATTTTCCTCCAAACTCAGAGTGTCAGTTGGTTTTTAGAGAATCAGTTTTTAGGATATGTGTGAGTAATGCTGTAGTTCTGTCCAAGGCTCAAATATCATAAAGCTTACTAAGTGGAATGTCTTAATGAAAAGAGAATGATACTGTCAGAAGAGTAGTCAGAAATGGTTGAGCTCTGAAAACCAAAGCAGAAGAGTCAATAACAGCACATCTCAAACATGTGGTCATAGCAAGGGAAAGGAATGTTATTTTGCTGCTTGCTGGATTCTATACTCAGGGATCTTGTATGCCAGTCTGGACACACTGAACAAATCTGTCCTGAGTAGCTGTTGTACTTGGCCCAGGTTGCTGGAAGAATAAGGAGAAGTAATGGTGCAGGCACCTCTTGTTTCTGACTCACCTTAATTTAGGAATTACTGATCCTAAATTGATGTGTGTGATAGATTGATTATATGGCTGCTTTCAGTATGAGGCTTATTTGTAATCTATTGCTCATTCAAATTGCTGTTTGGTACTAATGACTTTCTGAATAAAACACCAAGTACTTTTTGTTTTTTAAAGAAGTCCCTGCAGCTTGTAACTTTATTTCTTGGTGGCCTGCTTTGATACATTTTTGTATGGATTCAGCTTCTCTATAAAAAATGCTAGGAAAGCCTTCCTGAGCCTGTAGAGATCGCTTTTGTGACCACTGTCTTGAAAGAGAAAGGACTGTTCTGCTTGAAAGACTTATGATGGATTACAATACTGATCAAGAAACAAAGATGTTCTTTCTGTATTTAATATTCTAGACCTACTCCTTGAGACTTCTCTAGAATCTCTGTTCCTGACGTTTTATCTAGAGAGGACTGTGGAGCTTTTGGCACTGTTCAGCCCTGAGGACTTTTGGTGATTATCACTGTGCTGGCCATGCAGAGTCTGGCACTGTAATAGACCACAATAAACAGAGCTTTTTAGTTGTCCCTGAGAATAATGTGTAGCCAATATAGGCGTACAGTTCAAAAAACTCTTTCTGAGACTTGCTTATCAGGCTCCAAACAAAAAAGGCTTGCACTGTTAATGGTGCAAGACGTCTTTCTACTTGTGTTGCTCCCCACAGTGGGAAAAAGGGCAGTGATAATCAAGCCAAGGATTTTCAGAGAAAGCTATAGCTTTTTAGGGAAGTCATGATGGCGTACCAAGGTTTTTTTCCCCACTTGCTTTTGTTTATGCTTCCATGATCTTTTAACCATACTAGGTTGGATGGTATGAAGCCTTAATGTGGTAAACTACCTTTTGCAAAGGCAAGGATCTCAGCTTCTGTGGAAGGCTACAAAGCAAACTCATTCAGCTTATTTTGTAGAAAGGTAAGAAATATTTTACAAGTGCTTTCAGATTTTACTGAGATCTAAACAATCAGCCTCCTAAGTCTATTTTCATTGGTTTTTAATACAATTAAGGAATGAGTTGTAGATTTTCCAGGAATGGAACATACTTGCCAATATATTCTGAAAGCTGACACTGAATATAAGTGACACTTATCAATGGTATGAGTTTTCTGTTGTAGTTTCAAACATTGATTGTTTCAACAGCAACCTAATCCATAGATAATACTATGTTCTTACAAGTTCTCCTTTGCTCTTGAAATCTTGTGTAGTCCTATTTCAGGGAAAATCCATGGTGTTTTCTTGTGAGGTGGTGTTACTACAGTCATCTCAGCTTTGTTAGCACCAGCCCTCTGAATTCTGCTTCTGCAAGACAGGTTCTGTACACATAATGTATGATGTCTCCTTTACGTCTAGTGCAATGGTTGAGTATAATGGACCTTGTTTAGAAATGAGTGATTCTTCTGTAAAACAAACTGTGCTCAAACTGGGAAACTGGGCTTATATAGCCTCTCTGTGTCCCTGCACATTTTAAACGTAGCAGTACCTGTAGTTCTTTGCAACTCTGAGCTCTGTGTGTTTTGATGGTGCTCTTTTCCAGAATTTACTTCTGTTGCTCTTCAGGTTAAAACTGCCCTTTTGGCTGTTGAAAGCCATTTGCTAATGAGAAGTGACAGTACCAGTGTGAAAACCAGAAGAGAGTCCTTCTAATTAGGCAGTATGAGGAGGCCATGTAATTTACTGACTGTAGATGCGTTCCTTCTTTTTTCTTCAAATGTCTAAGATTTCAATTGTGGCTGGCTGTCCAGAGTATGTATGAAGTTGTCGTATATTAGGAAGTACTTGGATCTGGTTATTTGAGATATTGCTGTGGCAAGAAAAAGGTTTTATTTATAATAACAAGCAAACCAACAAAGAATAGTATGGTCACAAGCAGCTTGTTCCAAGTGATACTAGCAGTAGGTGAGTGAGTTAGTCTCTGCTGTGAATGCTAAAGTTTTGGAACTAGGTTATAACTGGTTTTTTTGTGTAATGATGTTCAAGTAATACTACAGAAACATCTCTGTACTCCCACTTTACGAGTAGATTAAACCAATCTTGATGTAACTAATGTCTTCCTCAAATTTTTATCAGGTCTTAGAGTCTAGAAAAGCATGCTTATGGACAGTATGTCAGTGCTATGGGTAAATGTTTCTCCATCATAATACCTGGTATTGCTGGACACAGAAATGCTTTTTGCTGTAGATTTGCTTATCATATCTTTTAAAGTTTTGTAAATGAAAGCACTGTGATACAACAGTGAATCCTGAGAACGTCAGGTAGTACCTGTAGCGTGAAAATAAAAGCGGTGCAAGCAGTGCAAAAGCCACAATTCTGTGCATGTAGTGTGAGGGTGGTTACCTGGCTGATTCAGCAGTTTGTAACATAAATTAGCTTCTCATAGGTTTTGTTGATCAGAATTGGGGAATACTTCTCAGCAGTTCAACATGATTTCCTGACGCATTCCTACAAAGAGCTGCGAAATTTCATGGTGTGTGTATCTGTTGCCTGTTACCAGACTAACTTCTGGTAACTATCTTCAGGACTTCTAATGAAGTTACGGTGGGAGAGCTTCTCTTGATTTAAGTTAGGCATGAAAATCTTTCTACTTTCCCTGTCTTTTTTGTGTGAAGTACAGGCCCAGCAGGTAAGAACTGGGCTCCTCCCCAGCTGCTTGATCAACATGTGTCACTGACAAGTAACTGTGAAAATAAACCTGCAAATAAGTTATAAACTTGTAGAGACAAACCCAGTCAAACTCTTAAGCAAAATGGCTTTAAAAATAAATATGAACTGGAATATATAGCTCTTTTGCATAAAAAGTTTGTGAAGAGATTTATTCTTTACCTCACTGAAGTTTGTTTCAAAATAGATCAAGCATTAATTATGTTTGATTTTATAAATTTTCACTCCTTATTTGTTGCAAGTAGAACTTGTATTGAAAAAGTATTGGATAAAGAATGATTGCGCAGGTACAGAGGGAAAAACTTCTGCCAAATTTTCGGGCCGTGTAGTAGCACATTGGAGCTTTTACAAGTATAAATGGAGGCAAGAAATCCCAGTTCTAGACTATGGGTTAATATAATCAAGATCTTTGTAATATTGAGTGATTGGGAATGTCAATTCACGTGTCAGCATTCTGTAACTGATTGCTGATTGTCATTCTCTTTCCCAAACTGTGTATTTTTCTTGAAAATTCAAAATGCAACTTCATTAACTTTGGCTTGATGCTCCTAAAGAGAAAATTCTGGCATTGTTCTTCCTGTGCTGAATCAGGAACACAGTCAGGGGATCTGTTTGATTTTTTTTTTTTTTTCTTTTCTTTTCTTTCTTTCTTTTCTAAGTGAGCTATAGACCACAACATATTCAAAAAATGTGAGTTACATGAAGTGAAATTACTGCTGAGTTACCTGATTTAAAAAAACCCCGAACTCTTAATCTTGGTTTGACCATATCTAATTAGAGTCACTAAAAGGAAAAATATTTGATTCAGACTTGGAAATACTTTAAATGGTATAGTGCAAAAAAGCTGAGAGTCTGTCAGAAGCCGTTATTGCTCCAGCAATTCTCCTTGAGCTCTGTCCTATGTAGAGGAACGACAGCAGCTGACTACTGCTCCTACACCGTATCGCTAGGTCCAGAAATAGAAAGTGTTTAATAGTTTTTAAATAAATAATTTCACTGTCTCTGCTTCATTCTTGACCTTTTCAAGAATGGCTTGTATGGTGATTACTGGTGGGGCTTTGATCATATCATCACTTCTTACTCTCTTGTGGTCTTCTTCAGTTAAAGCCAGGAGGCCTAGTTAGTAGCCACGTGCTGATGCTGCTGCTCATAGGGCTGACCTAGGTGTGGAAACTTTGTCTTGAGTGAGAAAAGTGTGGTTCCTGTTATCTTTCCAGGGGAGCGGTTGCAGCTTTGGAGGAGAGGGATCTCTGGAATTTTCTCCATTGTTTTTTGACTCCATTTAAAGAATGTAGATTTTATTATATACATATTAGGCTGCTTTTCCCTTCATTTTTTTTTTTTTCTTTTGAGGTCTTTTTAGAAACTTTCAGGAGTGAGACATGCTTCTGGCTGATACTGTACCTGTACTATTCAAACTATTCTGATTATCACAGTTGGTACTTAAAAAGACTTGTGAAGGCTTCGTTGCTTCATGGCATCCAGTAGGACACTGAGTTGTGAGGAATAAAGCTACAGTCTGGAGAATCAGATGATGATTTGGATTCTTTGTAAAAATCCACATAATTTCAGAGTGAAATGATTTTTTTTTTCCCTAAGTTAATGTTAGACATAAAGTACAAACTGCTAGGGGAGGCATTGACATGGGTGCTCCACAGTTTGTGACCAGGGAAGTGCTGCAGTAATAGTTTGTGTTTTACTAGTATAAGACAGCATTTTCAATCTAGTACTCTATGTGACTGTTGACTTGTCAATCAATGTGTCATACAGCATACTTTATGCCAGTCTTCTAATTTCTGGCATCAGCTGCCAGTGAGTTTCAAGATGGAATCATAGGCACTGAGAAGTGCATGGACTTTAACAAAGGGTTTTTATTCTTCTGAGCTCAATGCTTTGCATTATTACTTGATTAGCAGAAGCACTCAAGCTGGAATCACTACTCATCCAGAACCTATAGATGAGCTGTATAAGGCTTTCTTACTCTGTCTTAAACTTGTTTTGGTGCATTTCTGACCTTCCAACCCAACTAAAAAGTTTTTTTGCTTTCATGGATTACTGAAAAACATGAGAGACTTAATACTCTTGTTGCTAAGAAATCAGTAATTAGGCTGATATTATGTTCATGTTTGCTGTTTAAAATGACTTGAAAGTCGCATAATAACTCTGTTGCTCTGTAAAGGTCAAGTTATTTGAAAATATTGGACAACCGCATGAGTTGAAGCCTAATAAAAACATTTTAATTGAGAAGGCAGAGAGGAAACAAATAAACATTAGGTGCTCTGTTATCTGTTTTTTGAAGGTTGTTTTAAACAAATTTTTAACATATACATAAAGAACTTTGAGAATTACTTAAAATTTCTTCTGTCTCAGATCTGGTGTCTTAGTTGGCTTTCCCGATTTCGAGGATGCTATGGAAGGGAACTGAGGAGTAGTTACTAACCCTGACTGGATCTCTTATACCCTAGATCTGAAGTGTATTCAGCTGTGTTATTAAGCTTCAGAGTGAATAATTCTTAGTTTTATTCATGTCTTGGTAACAAGGAAAAAAGGTTACCTCATACATTGATTTATGCTATTTCTACTCAAGAAAAGCATCTCAAACAGTCTGTGAAATTAAGAACAATGTTCAAGGGGGCTCTTGACTAGAGGCAAGGCTTGTGGGGTGGTCAATCCCCCCACTTATGCATAAACAGAAAATTTACTACTTGTCGTGTGTCTTGTGTGAGAGTTTTTTGATAATACTAATATGTGGCTGCTACACTTTTCCTGGTTTGTTATCAGTTAATATTGCTGTGACAACTCAGCAGTTCATAAGGAGAGTTAAATCTGGAAGGTTCCTGATACACTTAGCTGGTTGAGAAAAGAAGCCATAACCTGTGATCATGCTGACTTTGCTTTTATATCTAGTTTTCTACAAGGCATTTTGGTAATTCTTATTGGCTAAAGAAATATATGTGTGTCTTTATAGTGCATGGTGCTACAAATAAGAATGCATATCTCTTCAGTGTGATCAGCTTCTATCCCCCTTTTCTGTGCTTCTTCCCCCTTGCCCCTAGCAGCTGTAACTTTCTAAGTATTATTCCCAAGATAATTTCAGAAGTGTGTGTGTTAGCTACTGGATACTGTTCCCCCAAGAGCAAAAGTGCTGCATGTTAACAATTAAAAATCCTAAAATTTTTGTAAAAAATCCAAAGAGAAAAATTTCGTGTGTAGTGTGCCTTTGCTCTGATGACAAGTTAGTTTCTTTAGTTATGCTTTGTGTAGTACTCTTTCTGTACCTGCTTCTTCAGGGGCAAATAAGAGAGAATTCTTTTGCTATAGAGGAGGGCCTTTATCTAATAGATACTTAAATCTCTGGAGATGTTTGGAGGAGGTTTAACTGAATATTCTTTTTCCTTCATTTGGATAACATAAATATCCAGAAATTAATAAGAAAACTGCTTACAGGTTTTTTGCACTGGATAGTACAACTGTTGTGATTTTAGGGAGTACAGCTGGATAGGCAGGCTAGGGCTTCTAAAGATGCTGCAGTGGTCTTGGTCGTGCTGCACTGTGAAAATGCAAATCAGGAGTTTTTTATAATGTAAAAGCTGAGCTGTCCTTGAATGCAAGTTAAAAAATCATATGCTTCATTCTGAGCATACTGCATTGATGGTGTTCTGTGCCAGATTGTTCTTCAGTGATGGGTATGACTTTCAGATCAGACCAGTTGGAATATTAAGTCTGTGTGAACTAATGCAGCTGGAGCAACAGGTCAAAAGTAAGTCCTTCTGGAAAATTATCCAGAAGGTGATGGCTGCAGGCAGGGTTATGCAAATGAGTTATATTCAAATACAGTCTTACAGCCTCAAGTGGGCTGATTTTCCCTGTGTGTATAAGAATTTCTGGGTCATTGCTCTTTAAAGGCTGTGGAACTCTTCAGACCTGAGCTGTTCTTTCTAGTTGGATCTGAGAATATTTGCCATTATTATTAAGTATGCAATCTAATACAAGCTAGCACAAGAAGCTTTCATTATAGAATGGCATGTTCTCACCTCTTCTGTGAAAAAAGAAACGGACTGATAAAAACACTGGTGCCTGGAACAAATGCTGGTTTTTTTCATCTTTTGGATGAAGGCATCCTACAGAAACGTGAATAGCCTGAATGGTGCCAGGAGATCGAATGAAAATGGGAGATGGTGAGAGTACTACCTAGGAGACAGGCAGAGAGCTGAGCTGTGTCATGGGAGATGGAAGAATATCCTGAATGGTAGTGCAAAGGCGGGAAGGGGTATTGCTGATGTGGTGACTTGGGGCAGTGTGTTGAGTTTTTCACATTGTGAATTTTGGAGTGTAAGTTCTAAATTGATCTGTAGATCATGTGTATGAGTATGTAGCACCTTAATAGGGACTAGATAGAACACAGCATTATGGAAAAATTGAACTATGGCACACTGCTGTGTAGATACCCCAACTGCAAAGCGAGTGTTTCATGCTAGAGTGCTGTGTGAGCACCATAGCGACACTCCATTCCCCAAACAGCCTGTTTAATGACCACCTGTGGTTGCTGCATGATTGGCAAGTTGGTCTATCTAGATCATGTTTCTGACAGTGACTGGTAGCGGATGCTCTGAAGAAAAAGTACAACGAATGGAGTAGTACTCTTTTTCCCCAGTAATGAGAGATTTAGGGAATTCAGAATAGTTCAGATGGAACATATTTCAGATTTAATGGGAGCACACAGATTTTTTTTTTTTTTTTTTAGTATTACATGTTATGGTCTCTGCAACATCCTTTGACAACAATTTGTGATATATGATTTGCTGTATACAAATGTGTACAGGTATAGCTATTCTGTTTCACTCGTTGCTTGAGCATCTGCTTTGTCTGGAGGAAATAACCATGCAAGAATATGTATACCAATATTACATGGTCTCTGTGTGTGACAGAGGCTTTTAAAATATGCAAACTAGTAATTGTATAGCCCATTTCTAATTCATTATCCCAATGCTTTAGACATATCATGTCTATATATAGTGGTGCTGTAAGTATAAAAAAGAAATGGGGGCATGCAGAAAGTAAAAAAAAGGAATCCTAGAACTGAATGTGAATGAATGTGGGAAATTAATTTTTAGAATTAGAGAGCAATATTATGCTTTTAATTTCACTGAGTGAGATGACCTACATGCTGGGATAGTGTTGTCTTGTATAATTATGTCCAGAGCTTTATGAGCTTGTGGATGAATTTGTCAGAATCTTATTTGGCCTTTTTTCTTTCTGAATAAAATGTAGCATCTTGATTCTGTTCATAACTTGTAAGAAAGTAAGTTATCTGAGTAAATAATACCTTACTTGGCATTCATGTGTCACTGACATTATGTAGCCCTTTATGCATTAGTGTTTTGGGTGCTGTAACAATAAGCCAATAATGACCAATTCTTGGTTCAGTTTAAATGAGAGAAAAGTATCTTTTTGAGGTCTATAACTTTGTTTTCTTTGCCACATAACTGTCTTGAAATAGTTTGTGTTCACATTGGGTTTATAAAGAATGATTAGTTCCCTTTTCATTTAGCAGGTGGCATCTGACTATTTTTGTTATTAGCCGCCTTGAGGGCATTAGGTAGAAACTTCTCTAGTGATTTCTTTGGTTGAGTTTTGCACTGTTGCTGAATATGCTGCTTGAGCAGTTGCTACCTCTAGGTGCTTGTTTCTGTGTTTTCGTAATACTGGAGCAAGCTTCTGTATGACTGTGTGATGAAGGAGATGGAGGACTGATTTACTTAAATATGACCATGCAAAGATAGTTATGTTTTGGTCTTTTGGTTCAAGTGATGGTACAACTGCTTATGCTGGCAGAATTCAAAGTCTGAGACCATGAGCGTGAGCTCCCTAGACACCTATAGGGAGACACAAAGCAGAGGAGTGTCTAGAGGCTTCAGTTTTGACCTCTGAGCTAAATAACTTGGGGATAATCCTCGCCAGCGTAACAGTGTTTTTAGAAATACTGAGATGACTGCCTGGTTCCTGGTCATACTTTCCAAACATTTGGGACTTTGTCAACGTCTTAACTTTTCTTAGATGATGTTTGTACTGTGATCAAAATGTAGCTGCAGATCACAGAGTAATAAGCATTATCCCAGAAAGAAGACATGGGGGAAAATGGACTTTGTAGTTACTAGGCATGATTTTACAATCAGTAGTACATTTTGCTTTAAATGTTCAGCACAGTCAGGAAATAGAAGTAGGAAGTGAACTTTCTGTTGGTCTCAAATGAAAATTAACTTGGATGAATTCAGGAGCCTGCTTGCTTGCTACTGAAGTCTCTTTGTTCCCAGTCAGTAACAGAGCCGTAAAACTCAGAAAAGCATAGCCCCTTTCCAGCACTCCTGCTGTCTCATATGTTAGTGTTGCTAACCAGGTGATTGTAAAATGTCACTGTATTTTGATGTGAGTGAAGGGCTGGTGGGAGAAAGGGACCACTCTTCTTGTGTAGGGCTCAAAAAAATGACAGCCAAGTACAGGGTAGCAAATCAAAGCGATGGAAAATTCTGTGGAAGTCACAGATTTCTTCTGAATTGTGTGGATGACTTCATAAAAACATCTAGTCTTGTGTCTGTTACATGGATTTGGGATGTGCATACGTGAACTTTCTGCCATATGGGTTATCAACTAACTCACCGAATCTCCCTCAGTTCTGCGTGCTTAAATCAGTAAAAATGGGCTTTTCTTTGTAGTGTGCCTATGAAATGTTTTCATGTAAAGCTTCCAGTGGTCACTGCAATGCAATGAAGTGACAGCCTTTCTTACTTGCAGAGTCTGAAGAAGGTGGATGTTTTCCTTTCAGCAGTCACGAGTGGGAGCAGGTAGTCCAAATGTGCCTCAGCCACTGTGCCCCCATGCTGGCCAGAAGGAGAGTGCTGTGCTGACAGAGCTGATTCAAGGAAGGGATAACCCATTATAGCTGCTGTCTGTAGTCTGCTTGTCTTTCTCCCGCCAGCTCGTATGTGAGATCAACACAGAGGTGAAGTGTAGAAAGGGAAGTGATCCTTCAGCAGAGTGGGAGCAGAGGTCTTGGCAGGGGGGCTGCCTTCCCAGTAGCGTTATTCAGGCAAGCATCTACATACATTGAGGTTTTGAGACTTCTCATGGCTGATGAGTTTCAAGAGATACAAGGCCATGAAAAAAAGCATGGGTTTCTGTTTGCGTAAGTTTAGTGAGTCCTTGCTAAAGGTTCAGTGCATAGACTCCGACCTGTTTCACTTCAAGTGTCAGGTATGTTTGAACTTTAGGTGAAACATTAGCTAATGCATGTCTGGATTTTTTCCTTCAAGAGGCCCTGAGTCTCCAAATACCTTCTGGGATGTGAGTCCTTATTGAGGATTTTCATGACTAGATTTTGAGAACTTTTGGCTGTGACACTTGTATTTTCTTAAAGCAAGTAGCAAGGCTGGATTCAGTCCATTGTGTCAGAAGAAGAATCTGTCTGTATTCCATGGAGCTAGCTGCCTTCCTGGAGGAGAACTTAAACTTTAAGGGACATGTTTACTAAAATGAACTGCTAACAAATGGAGATGTTCTCATGTCTACTGTGGAGAGATGAGGAGTGTGTGTGTCAAGTCTCAAACTGCTGAGAAACTTGAGGAAAAAGAATGCATAACAAGCTATTTTTTTCCTCTGCCTTCCCCCCCCCCCCCCCCCCCCCCTTTTTTAATGACCCTTTTTAAAATTAAGTAGGGAAGATAAACTGCTGGAAGTAAAACTTCTCCCCTCAAGTGCGGAAGGAAAAGGCAACAAACATTTGCATCCTAAATGAACTGGAATCACTAGGTCACTAGGTATATTAGAAGTTAAGTTGTGTTTAGGTGAGTAGCCTCAAACAGTAGGATCACTTTTTCCCCAACTGCAAAATCTGGAGGATTTCATTGGGAGTAACAATTGTTTCGTGAAGCTGATTAGACACAGCTGTCATCTGCTAAGTAAGCACTTTAAAAAGTTAATAAAAATTTCTCCCTTTTTTTCCATTCTGTATGTGTTTGGAAAAGAACTTATTAGTTGGTTTAGTAGAAGGAATAAAGCACACAACTTCATATTTCTGTAGTTGGGGTATTACCTTTTACAAAATCACTACACCTAAAACATGCTGCTGGCCATTGCCCACTTCTGCTCCATCCCTGTGTGAATGTTTTGGCATAGTGTCCTGTAAACAGGATGTGGAACTGTTGGAGCCATGTTTGACTGCAGTTGTTGGGGTTTTGGAAATGTGCGTACAAATTCCAGCTGCTTGTAAAGCATGTGTACACCTGCACAGCCTTCCTCCTTTTCTTCTCCTGAGACACTATTAATTTAATCTCTTTGAATTTGATCCCAAAGACCAAATACTCTAGATTAAGCACAACATGTAATACTGCCTTTTGTTTTTTGCTATCGCTGTGTTACTTTTCCCATGCTGCTAATCTGGAATTGTTTGGAATAGCCTTAGAACTGACTAGTTACTCTGTGTTTCTTGGTAGTGCATGAGCTATATGCAGAATGCATTATTGATGCCTTACTATGCATGTTATTCCAGTTTTGAAAAAAACAAGCACTGTTCTGATGCAGATTTCAGACACAAATCCTGATATATAAACCCTTCTGAAATGGAGACACACTTCAGTAGAGAATCTCTAAATGGGATGCTTGAATGGTCTGTGGCCAAGTAAATAAGTATTTCCTCAATTTCAAGAAACATGGCACACAGCTGCTCCTTACTCCTTGTTGTAAAATAACGGGCCATTTGCTGCCTGAAGGAAGCTATTGACATTATTGCTAGCAGCTGCTGAACTCTTAGTGTTAACTTAAACAGCTCATAAATGTTAATTATGTTGCAGTTTTGTTAGAGCTCATCTGCATATCCCAGAGGCACTAGCTAATATGTCATGCCTTTTTTCCACATGAACTGATGACATTTCTTAGTGGAGATTCCAAATAAAAACTTCCTAAGTAAGTTCAGTAATTTTACTGTAGTGGTGAAAGTTTCTTCAAAACTGCTCTTTTAACTACAGTTTCACTAGTAATAGTATAGCTTTACTTAGATGTGTTTCAGTAGGCTCAGAGCTGCTGAGCAGGTGGTGGAATGAGTATGCAGTGGAAGGGAATATACTGGGTGCCTACTGACCTGGTGTTCTGTGACAAAGTCAAATCCAAAGCCAAACTGAAGAAAATCTGTTGAGTGTATCCCGTGCTTTGGTTTAAAGTCACTTTCATATTGTTACAGTTTTGCTGCTATACAAGTGTGAAAAGTTTACAGGAGATGTTTAGAGGCTACTGTAAAAACGTGCATTATCTGCATAATAACCACCTAAATGATATTCTGGGGCCTTTTAACAGTCCCTCCCACTCTTCAGCCAGTGGGGATGTATTCTTAAAAACAAGACAAAGCTTCTGAACAAACTAATCCTTTCCTTCCTTCAGGTCAGATTCTGCTAGTGTTCTTTGTAGAAAACACTGGCAAAATTCCAGAACCTGGTCTTGAGACTGTCAAAATGATTGTGAAAATGCATGAATGAAAGCATAGATAATGAAATGAAAGCTGCTGTATTATCACTCAAGTTTAACTTTTTGATTTTAGTCATTGTGACAGTAAGAAAGAGGACAGTGTTGCTGCTAGTTCATGCTATATAGAGAAATTATGCCTACAGCATCTAAAAACTGTTCTCTCATCCTTACTTTTTTGTGGTCATCCAGTGGAACTTTTTCTCTCAAGGGCAGTGGTATATGTTTACCAGAACTGCACTTTGTGCTTAGAGGATATACTCCCTACCAAACTAGTTGGAATTGCAGGTAGTCTGGGCTTCTGATATCAGCCTGTGATTACAGGTTAACCTAATGACAATCCAGCCATTCCCATACAAAGCTATGTGCTCTCTGCTATGTATTTGGATGGTGCTTTGGTTGCGTGCATGTGTGTTTTTCCTCTTCAGGGTTCTTTCCTGGCTGCTGGTAGAGGAATTTCTGTCCCTGAAGTGGTGTGCAGACAGGGACAAGTATTGCAGACTGATGCTAGATGGATCCTCTCCTGTATGGTGGAGGGGTCCCAACTTGAGCTGGAACGTCTTGGGGTTTATAAGATAGACTTCATGCAAGGAAGTATGATACGGGGTGAGGAAGATCAAAATACAACCAGTTGTTTGGTTTTTTGGGGGGTGGTTAAAGTATCAAATCAATGCTACGTAAGGCTGACATCAGACCATACTGAAATCTCTGAGCAAGGGTTTGATTTCAAAGCATTCAGTCATATTATTTCCAAGGACAGAATTAAATGTCACTCTTCTTCAAGTAGGTGGATGTGAGAATTAGTTTCTGGATTTGCTCCTAAAAGCCTGGAGAAATATTGGATAGTACACAATCTAGTAGCTTGTGGTTAGAAATGAAAAAGAAAACTTTTTGGGAAAGTAAAGGGAGACTCCAGATTGTGTATGTGTGGTTCAATTGTAATTCAGTTACTGATGTTTTGGGAAAAACATGATTGCAAAAAGAACTCTGGATTTTAAAAAAACTTTAGAGCTCACTTATTTCTAAAAAAGTAATATAGCTCATCATGTATGACCATCCAACTATCAATTCTGGTCACATCTTTTCAGTATTTCTCATTGGGTTTTTAGTTTTTGTTCATTTTTTCCTTTTATTTTTCTTCCGAAGGTCCACCTAAAAATTCTACTGTTGCCCTTGAATTCTGCCCCATCTACATGCATGTGTCATGCAGCAGATGGAGAGAGCTTGCTGAGATTATGTACAATTTCACATATCCAGCGTGGTACTTAAATGAAATAAAGAAGAAAACACCCAAATTGGTTATCTCAATGGTGACTCCAAGTGTCTTGTTTTGAGTCTGAAAGTAAATTTCCTGTGCTGCATCCTTAAACTGACAGAATAGAAACATACTCAAATGACTGAATTCAGGAAATGAGATAAGAAAATGGTGACTTGAGTATTGGTCTTCTTCAAAATTCTGGTCCAGAAATACCTTATTGTGGCTGCACTCTAGCTTACAACTTGAGTTTTTTCAAGCACATTGCATGTATTTTGGCTTTGGTGTGAATTAGGTGCTGATGAAAAGCATAATTGACTTGGATGAAAGTTTGACACATGTAGAAAGATGTGTACCTGAAAAATCTTGGCTAATGAAGTAGTCCTAAGGCTGATCTCAGAGATCAGTCTCTGGACCAAAAAATGAGATAGACAAAAAAACCAAATTGTCCTGAGTAAGAAGCTTTCCTTGTTTTTGTTTGTTAATTCTGTAACCTACTCAAGTCTGAATGGATGACCTAAATGTTACTGCAAATCTCATTGTTCCACGTCTCTGAGCAAAGGAATAAATTTATCTTAAACATTAAGTCCTGCATTCAAGGATTTGACTTTGGATTTGTGAAGGGCTCCAAGAAAGCAATAGTTTAAGGATCTGGTGGAACAACAGCAATGTATTGTGTACACCAATTTCTTTGCAGTCTACGTTTTGAAACCGAAACAGGCTAGTGAACTGCTAAAGTGCTTGTCTATCCAAGTGGGGAGGGTGCATCACCAGTACCATCTTCGTATTATTTGTGAGTCTCATAAGTAGGAAAAAACAATCAAGTTTATTAGGCAAAAGCGTGCGTGTTAGTAGGTACCTTGTGTGGGGAGAAGAAAAGTGATGAAGAACTGAAATGTTAAAAGCTACAAAAGAAAAGTTGTCAACAGCATTAATAATATTTTCTCCTTTTTTTTCCCCTCTTGCAGACCTTCAAGTGCTGACCTTCTTGGTCTATTAAGTTATTATAAACTTTTGCTGCTCTGCGAACATATAAAGATGTCTCGCAGCCCTGACGCTAAGGAAGACCCTGTGGAATGCCCTCTTTGCATGGAGCCTCTGGAAATTGATGACATCAATTTCTTCCCTTGCACCTGTGGCTACCAAATCTGTCGTTTCTGTTGGCATCGTATTCGCACTGATGAGAATGGACTTTGTCCTGCTTGCAGAAAGGTAAATCCCTGGAATAGCGGCTTGTCTTGCATATATCACAAGGCTCTTGCATTGTGTTGGTACCAAAGACATCCTTTTCCTTAAGGGAAACAATCATCTAGTCATGGCCTAGATCAAGGGTGAGGTGTTGGATCTTTCAGATTCTGTCTGCATATTTGTTGAAGCTGTTATGAAGAGGCTAGTCTTGGTTTATTAAATTCAGAACCGGATTGGTAGGGGAAGCTGTGGATCAGAACCAAGGCGTGCTGATGCTGAGAGAACTGCCAAAAATAAAAATCCTTTGAGTTGGGGTGCTCATGCATTAACAAAGTCTTCTCAGGAAGAACAGTGAGGATTCCAGCATCAGGGGTTTGCTGAGAGCTAAGGTTCAGCTAAACTGACAGAGCTGAGACTGAGAGGCAAGTTTATAAAGCCCCTGCTTGTTTTGTTTGTGGCACTGGAGTTTTTAATCCATATTTTAGTGGATACTAAATGTATAAAACCTGTGGAAAAATATCCAGTGGTGCCAAACTTTAAAGCATTTCAAAATCTAGACTAAATCTGTTTGTCTAGTATTCTGATCTTGTTGCCAAGTGCTTGAAGGTAGTACTTAATATCTCCCTGTGTCTTGATGTCTGGCTGATACTTTGGTTGGCCACAACTGTAAACCTCAGCTTCACTGAGTTGCCTGTTATTCCCTTTGAATTATTTTATTTCTTCTTCTAGTATTTTGCTTCAACTCATTATTTCCTTATCTTCAGTGTTTAATAGAATTCTTTCTCAGAATCTTCTTGTCTTTAATGACTTCTTTTGATTGTAACTTTCTTGCCTGGCCTTTCTCTTCTTGTAGTTGCAGCTACTTATGTCTTCTCATTCTCCTACTATTTAATCATTATCCTGTCCCTAGTTTATGCCTGTCTTGTCTTCCTGTCTCATGTTACAGCTTCCTTTTCAGATGCCAAGTAATCTTACTTGGTCTCACTATCTTTATTCACTGCCACAGTATTTTGTAAGCACTTCCAGTCGTATTTTCTTGCTGCTCTTTTGGGCTTTGGCTACACTAGAGCTGTTACTGCTTACCTGTGTTTGGATGCCTCTGCAAGCCTGAAAGCTATCCCACAGCTACGTTTGTTAAAAAATTCTGCAAGTTTGCTGCAATATTTGAGCTCTGTGTTCTACGAGGAAGATCCACATGTCATCAGCCAAATCATTCTCCACTTGGGATGCCTGCTGTAGATGACACATGCTGTATAGTAATTTCCCATAGTACAAGAAAATTTCTACTCTTCTGATACAACATGAGATTTCTGGGATTTCCTTGTCTAAGTCGCTTTGTTTTCCTGGATTTATTACACTACTTTTTACCTGTTTGTTATTGGAAGTTTGTGAAATGTATTTGAAGAATCACAGAAGCAGTGCGCTATTCACTGCCTTTGGGTATCTGAATTCTTTGAAATATGGATACTGCCACAGCTGAACTCTTAAATGTGGAATACTCTGCCCTCTGATTGGATGTGCAAATATTTTGCCTAAGTGGATAGAGTTTGCTCAGAAAAACTGTTTCATGAGGAAAGCTGGAATAAGTGCTACAATTGAAATGAAACATACCAACCCTTCTGGAGAGAAAGGAGACCTCTTCTTTGATAACAGATGAGGATTATGTTCTTGATACTTTCTCCATCCGTGGACTGCAAGATATTCTTGAGCCGACTTGGAGCTGTATCACTGGATTGTAAGAGGTTGGCATGAAGAAGGCTGGCTGAGGAGGGCATTTCTTCCGTGGCATAGACAAAGACATTGTGGTGCAGAGACCCCCACCAGGATTTTGGGAATAAATCATCTTGAGCTACAGAGTTGGAGAATTAAATAAATGAGGAAGCCATCTTTCAAAGTGTGCTGGACAGAAGGACCCAGGTATGTGTATGTGTGTTCAGTGTGTCTAAGTAGTCCCTGTCTGTGCATACTAAGGCTTCTGGGGAAACATTTGAGCAGTTTTCTGTTATATTGATTGTGGCCACTTAAAATGCTGAAGCACAGAACATGGCAAAGCAATAAAATTTTAGCAGGAAATTTTATAGTAGGTACAATGGTTTCAGCAGGTATGCCATATTTTTATAATGAGTATACCAGTGCAGGATACTTACTGCAAAATGGACTGTGAATAAACATATATTAAAACAAGGATGAGTATGATATTCACAATTACATAATAGAAATCTGCTATTTGTGCCAGTGTTGCTGAATGCAGTGTGACTTATCCAGTGATTTGAGCACTAATCTATAGAGAGGAGCAGTGAACAAGTTCCCTGTCCAGGGATTTTGGTTGAAGGGTTTGGGGGAGGTTTTGGAAAAGTCTGTAATAAAATAGCTTGGCTAAATGCTGTAGTGGCACCTGTGCCATTAGTTTGTTACATCTTAACTGTGCATTGCATATACACCATTATCTTCCTAAGCTTCTTTAATTCACTTCTGACTGAAAAGTTATTAGCTTGTGGTTTCTTCTGCCAAGGAGAGAGTACTTCTGCATGTTTGAATTGTTATATAGCTTAACATCTGCATGTGCAGAATACGTTCATGTGGTTGCAGTCAATTGATTTAGTCTGTCTTAAGTTTCCTCCAGTGAATTACAGTAGTACACAAACATTTGCTTTAGTAAGGTGCTAGTATGAATTAAACTTAGATGCTGGTTGGAAACTGGTATTTCTTAGCATTAGCATATTAAAAATTTTGTAAACTTTGTCCAAATCTTCTGAAATAGACTCGGAAAATAGAGTCTATTTCTAGAGAAATAGAAATTGTTTCTATTTAATTCATTAAGTGAAAAAATATCTACTTTAAAAAAATGGAACTGTCTTGCTTTGAGTTCCTGATGTCCTTCGGAATTGTAGGTGTAACCAATTGTAAGATACTAAGGAAGGCTTCCTGTTTTTTCCAGGTAATTGATTTCTTAACTGTGAGTGAAATAGCTGCTAACTAGTCAAATTAGAATGAAAATATGCTGTCCTCAGAAGAGGTTTTTGTAGCCAAAAGCTGGTTTGCAGGTCAGCAGACCTGCTGGTTCTGGTTGTAAAGCCAGTGATTTTTATCTTTGCAGTGATATTTCTATTTTCTTTTCTGTAAAATTCAGCAGTCTAGGTACTGTTTGTCATGTGAATAATACATACTGTTTCAATTGCTTAGTTAGAACATGTCACTCTCAGACCTTAGTGTCAGTTCCTGCACTTTTAAAATCCAACAACAAAAAAGTCTAGCTTGTTCATATTTCTTAATTACTTTGCTCTTCCACCAAATAATATTACCTGATACACAGTTGTTCCTGTGGTGTGGTTTTGACTTTTTTTCCAGTTCCTTGGCTTAGCAACGTTTATTTCTCCTAGCACCTTGTGTTAGAGATGGAGAGAAATAGTATACTGCTACATGTATGATCAAGAAATTAACATGCTTCAAGCATGTTTTTGTCCATGTTTCTCCTACTACTTCTGTGTAAAAGGTACACTTGGTCTTAATGCACAGTCTCCAAATGTCAATGTTTCCTCCTATGCTTTTAATCCCGCAACAAAGTAGTTTGGTGCAACAATTGATATTTTGAAATAGATAGGAAATTGGTTTTTTTTAAAATGTAAGTATAATGATATATACTGAGCATAAACCTTACTGACTTTCTTTGTATTTCTTGTTTCAGGACCTACTTGGTAGCAAGACAACAAGTGGAAAATGTTGGTACATCCATTGTGTGGAAGGAATGTGATCCATCTGGGAATGACAAAAGCAAAGTGCTTGATAAATCACAGCTCAGCTTTCAACAATTGGGAAATGGGGAAAAAAGTCTGAAAGAAAACAAACCTTAAATAACAAGACAAAATTAGTCAGGAAGACTGAGAATTCATCAAGGGCCATCTCTGATTAGAGAAACAAGACTTCAAAAGAGACATTCAAACTTTTGCCGAAGTTCTTGTAGGGACTACCTTGCACTTAGTGTAAAGAAAATTTGGTCGTTTTCCATGCTGGCACACTTTTTGGGGAACCTCAATGGTTTTTGCTGAAAAGCATTGGTATAACTTAAGTGAAAGGTGTCAGCTAAACTTAGTGAATCAGTGATGTTGATATCTCTTAATGTCTTGCATCTGAAAATACATCAGTGCTGATAACACTTGAGGTTGCTACTTCGTTTGGATCTCAAATCCTCTATCAGCTAAGGCATTAGAGATAGTATGTTAAGCAAGTATCTTGTTTAAAAAACAGTAAGATGTGGGCATGTCAGTAGCATTGCCACTTTAGTTGTTGCAAGACATGAGAGCTTCTGATATGTGTAGTCCCCTCTCTACTTCTGATTTGTAGGGTTAGACAGCGTAAACAACGTACCAAATGGTGCTGTGAGATACAGCAGCTGTCAATCCACCTTGCTTGGCTTTCAAAGACATGTTCCAGCAGTCTTCAGTGCATGCACCTGTTTGTAGTTGAACCATCATCCGAATTAATGAACTTCAGCACTGTGGGAAGCAATGACTCTGAAGACAAAATAATTTATTTTCCTATTTGTAGACTGACTTTGTCCTTATTTGAAAGGAAAATTATTTCTAATACTAATTTTTTAAGAATTAGTTTCTGAAATCTTGATGCTGTGCTTATTTGCCTTCCACCTCTTTAAATGTGTAGTATCTCCTAATTTGTTATCATGCCACACACGATATATAGATAGGAAAATCATCTACCCCTCAATTGTGTTTGAGTTATTCTTGGGATTCAAGAGGTGTATGCAGATTGATTTACAGATCCTGTAAGTCAGGATATCAAACTAGTCCTATTCCTTGGAAGCATTATATGTATGTCATATGAGTGATATACATGCAAAACATGTATATAGTACAGCTCTACAGTGTCTAGTGAGAACTTTGGAAGATTCTGTTGCTCAAACAAGTGTGGTTATCCATGGTGGCAAACCAACTACTGCTGCTTCTTAATGATGGAAATTCTTATTCAGCTAGTCTCAAACTTTCTGCTGAGATGGAGACATTTCTCTTCCTCTGATTCTGAAGCTGCTGCCTAGTTATGTTCCTACTAGGAGTTTTTATGCTTTCCTGTAGAAATACAAACTACTAGTTGGACATGTAAGTGTTCTGTTCAGAGTTATGCTTGAGCTGCCCAGGATGTTTCCTGACTCGCATTCAGGACCTCCAGCAGCAAATAGCTGTACAGAGAAGAAACATCCTGCCTAACTTGCTACTCACTTGAGAATATGCTCTGGATATGGCTGTACTTGGCAAGAAAGAAGCTGATGAATTTTGGCACTGTTTGCTCTAGTTTTCTTGGACCTTCAGGAACCTTACTGAACCTACTGAAAACCATGAATGCATTTCTTGCACAGTACCAGAGAGCAGCACTCTTGAAAGCCTTGCCATGCCTAGTCTGGGATGTGGGGTAGGAATCTTTAAAAGAATGGATTGTGGATATGATACAACATCACTTGATGTAGGGCAAGCCATATTTTTGGAACTATGTCTGTGTTATACTGGTGTACTTTTCTTCCCATTCCTACCTGAACTCAGTGATAACTGAGTTAACTCACTCTTTGCCCTGAGTAGTCTCTCTTTTCTGTAAAAACCCAACATTCTTTAGTTTACGTGATTGACTAATACAGACTTGGAGAAGCTCATTAAGTGTAAAATTATTCTGCATCTCAGAAGTCCTCATATGTAGATGTGTTAAAACACAAGATATTAATTTGCTATGGCAAATCTCTAATGACCTTACTAGTGGGTCATTGGTGTTCAGCAAGTACATTCTGAAATCTGTATAACATATCTTTTTGAGAAATGTTATGGTTTTGACTGTTCTTCAAGGGTAACTTGAGTCCTTATTGTGTTTTCATGTTGAGGACACCTTTAGCTACTGCTAAAGTATCTTACAAATTTAAATTCCTTTGTGATACTAAAACGTATTCTAGAGGACTTGATGTTTGACTGTGAGGTGCCATCTGCTCAAGTCAACTGTAGCATATTTTCAGAAGATATCTCAAGTGTCGCATAACGATGCTGAACTTTAAACTGAAAAATGGATCTTGATTTGTTTGGGGATGTACTCAGAAGACTATCAGGTCTGAGCACTTGGTGGCTCTTTGAGTAACATCATGCAACTATGAGGAAGATAGGCTTTTAACATAAATATTTTCATCTGCTGTAGGTTTTTCTCAGGTTATTTAGTATGACAACTAGTTGTAGTCTTGTCATTAACACAGGACAATCAGGAAAGAGTTAAATTCATTTTTGTTGGACTTGCACACTGAAATCTTCACTTATGGTAGTACAAGCAAAGACCTTAGTTCAACATACTGGTGATCTTGAGCTTAGCTTCTTTGTCTTAAGTCTTTGTCTTAATTCACATCTCCCGTACTCTTCTCATTTTTTACTTCTTGGTGTTTAGAAACTCTTCTTTTTGTTTGAGATATATTTTATGTACTTGCTTTCGTGCTTAGCGTTGCTTTTTGTGTACAGTGTGAAACCTGACTTTTCAGTCTGAGAAATCTGGGACAGGTAAGGAATGTGGGACTACTTTGAGGAGTAATCTGGGGCAGAGGATGGTGCACTGTAGTCTGCAAGACCAGGCCAAATTAGTGCCTCTGTAGCATGAATAGAGCAGTCTTTCTAGGTAACTCTGAGGACACTTGCACTTCTGTTGTATAGTTTTGAGATTAAAATATAGTGTTATGTCTGTGTTTGAGGAATTACTTGTAGGGAGGGAGAGACCAAATTTCAAACTTGGCACATAAGCATGGCAAGAATACTGTTAAGTCAGTATGCATTAATTGTGTTGAAATCTGTCTCTTCACTAGAAATTAACCATGTAAAGTTTGAGTAGTGTAATGGTGTTACTGTCTTGAACTTAGTGGACCACTGAAACTACATTTATGTTTTGATTTCTTATCTCAGTCTTGAATACATTTAAGTAGCCAGATCTGTATCAGACAATAAAGTGCATGCTTTCACCCTGCTTACTAAGCTCTGTTAGTGAAATTATAACAGGATATGTTGGCTGTCATGTTGCAGCTGCTTGTAATGTTACCAAATTGACTAGGTATCTGGGTTAGAATGTGGCTGTTGCCCAAATCAGTATTATGCCTATAAATAGGAGAATTCCATGAAAATGTGCAAGATGCTTACCTTTCCCAAAGGAGTGAATATGCCTCTATAATGTGGGTGGCCATAACAATCAAGTCAGTGTAATGGAGTAAAGAAATTTTTGCATTAAAACATGGTGATTAATGGTTTTCAAATGTGTTGTTTCTTATGTGGGTTGGTTTTAATGCTATTTGTTATGTTTAGCCATATCCAGAAGACCCAGCAGTGTACAAACCACTCTCCCAGGAAGAGCTGCAGAGGATAAAAAATGAAAAGAAACAGAAACAAAATGAGAGGAAACAGAAGATATCAGAGAATCGCAAACATTTGGCCAGTGTACGGGTTGTACAGAAGAACCTTGTCTTCGTGGTAGGGCTATCTCAGCGCTTAGCAGATCCAGAGGTGAGCAGTTCACACTTGCAGATCTTGCTCTTAACTTGCTGCCATGAAACATTGAAATACCCTTGTGTCTCCCTGAAAGGCACAAAATGAAGTCATGTTGAAAAGGTTCGCTGCCATGAGGCCCACTCTTCTTAATGGAACTTAGCTTCCTCCTCCACAATAACCTCAATAAGTGTTTGTCTCTGTTTTAGGGGAGTACAGATGCTCTGTGATTTTTTTTTTTTTTGGGGGGGGTGAGTGGACATGTTGTTCTTTGTATTTGTTTAATAATGGGAGCTTGGTTTTAAGCTAAAAATAAGCATAAGGACTTTTTAGGTACTCATTTTCCTAGGTTGGATCTGCTGGCACTATACAGCTATGTCATGAATCACCAATTCTAAAATGGGAGCTTGGTTGGATTACAAAGAACTGATATATACACAAACCTGTAGGGACAGAAGAAAAAAGCCAATACTTGGAAGTATACACTAGGAAGGAACATAAGGATGATGTCCTTAAGAAGTTGTGGGGGAAAAAATTAGTAAGAGGAAGACCTCGGAGAGAGTTGGCTTGCTACTCTGCATCACCAGAAATAAGGTTTTCATTTGAGAAAACTGATTGCGTTTAAAATGTTTTATTTACTTCCACCATCAGTCATAGCTGCAGGTGGCCAGTGGAATAAGCGCTAATGAGTTAAAGTATCTTGAATTAGAATATGGAGGAAATGTACTGCAGGATAAGATAGATGTCTTCAAAATTATGGTGCCAGGTTAAATTCACCTTATCAGACTAAATTATCTAGAGAACTCTCAAACAGAAGTGGCTCTGAGGTCTCAGAGTATGGTCTCTATTTTGGTAGACTGGTAAAGAACAAATGTAAAAAGCTGCTTTTAGTGAAGGAGAGAAAAAAGGAGGATAAGGGAAGAGAAAAAATCAAGTTAAAACTGATCTGGTGTATAACACTTCAGTATGTACTAAAATATATCAGCAAGTATTTGCAAGCAGCTGTCAGCACTGGCTTGGGGCTATTTATCATTGAAAAATTCAATATGAATTTATTATCGAACTTTGGTTTCTTTGACCAGATGGAGGATTTGTAATTAAGAGAAATAGTAGTGAATACAGTTGATTTTTTTTTTTTTTTTTTTTTTTTTTAAATTTTTAAACCTCAGATAAGTCTACACTGAATACTTGAAGTAACTAGGAATGGGTTTGTTGGGGAGGTGGGGATGTGCTGTATTAGGTGTTTTGGTAGCAATATTCTCAATGACATACCAGAAAATAATGTGTGCTTACTGAATATTGCATATAGCACGAGGTACCTTGATCTCCAAGAAACCTAGACTGAGACAGATGAGCTAAAAAAGTATACAATATATTCAAGTTTTCTACTTAAGCAGGCAAAAAACTTCTTCATAAATTGAGATTATTTGGAATGGGAGCTTGGCTGCTATGTGCCGTTTCTGGAAATAGGTCTGTGGATCAAAATGGAGTACAGGTGGATGCTCTTCTGTTGACATGCTCTTAGGAAAATTGTGAAGGCTATTCTGTCATGTTGTACCAGGAGTATAATCTGCAGTATGCTTGAGTAAAAGGGAAATTTCTACAGGATTGTCACTGTCTTCTGGAATGATGCCTGGAGGGTGGGTGTAGTATGTTTCACGAGGGTGTAGACCAGGTG
>QWTY01003369.1:0-13390 GCA_008033365.1 Pseudorectes ferrugineus | reverse complement strand
TTCTGGCCAGTCTCTGAACATAAATGTCAGATTTAGTTACAATCATTCCTTCAGATGATGCATCAAGACACTGTTAAGCTATACTGGGAGTTCAGTTTGCATCTTTGGTAGCCAGCCTGGTGTAAAATAAATTTTCCTTTGACACTGCGTCCTACATTTATCTAGCTAGTGAGTGTTTGGTAATTGTATTTCACCTTTACTTAATTGAGAAATAGCAATCAAATTGCTTGAAACTAATTCAGTTTCTGTCATTACTGGTAACACTATTTATCAATCAAAGGATAATGCTTCAGACTTATTTACTTTGTTAATTCTGCTCATAGTCTATTTCACACTGAAAATGACTGATATGGAAAAGCAGTAGTTTTCTATACAATTTTGCTTTCATAGTGATTGTGCAAGTGACAAACACAAAATACCAGGGTTTAGATAGTGTTCCCAAGGAAAAACTGCTGGAAGGACTGCTAGTAAAAGTTTTCACCTCTTAGAAAACCCCAGAGGATTGTCGTGACTTTGTCTACACTCTGGCTTTCATGTGAAGTGAATATCTCTGTAGTGGCATGCCTTGAGATGATATATGTAAATTGTGGGATTTTTTGTAGCTCTGGTAAATAGGTGAAGACAGTAGGCTTTTGGTGGGGGGTTAGGAGGGGGTGTTCATTTTTTGTTTTGTTCAGATAGCTTTCTTCCTGAATAATTTTGTGTTGTGTTTTGGCTTACCTTGCCTTGTTTTTTAAGGGTTGTGTAACTATTGAAGATGCCCAGACAGTAATTCTTAATGCACCCAAAGAGTCTTCTGCAATGAAAAACATTGAAAGAGGGATTGGTCATGCTGTGCACAGCTTCACCTTTTCTCAGGTAGGCCAAATTGTTTCAAATCTTTAGTTTTTTGTTTTTCACTGTAATGAAAGCTGAATTTTGTATTATGTCATGCAATGAGTTTTTCTTTTAATTACATGTGGTGGTACTTGCCTTTAAAAAAAAAGGACTGCTTATTAATTACTGATAAGCTGTCAAGAAAGCTGTATTACAATGGAGGTGCCTATTAGATGAGACAAGTAAGCTTCTTTGGCAGGTCTGTGGTTTTCTTTGATTGGAAGCTACAGAAGCTTCTTGTAGACACAAACTTACTGTGGTTCTGCTGTTCCTGCAGATGCTTTTATCTGGCAAGTGTTACAGGTTATGTTTGTGGGAATTTATGTAAGCATGTATTTAGTAGCTTCCTTTTGAAAGAATAGCAGCTCAACTGCTTAAACCTTCTATACTGAAAGTAAATTTCTTAACTTTGCCTACTGCAAGAAGTTCTGTTCTTACAGTACCAAAAGATAAACAGTTCCAGGGGTTGAGTTATTTAGACCATTGTAATGCTGATTTTCTCATCAATTGTGGGTAACTGGTGCAGAGTGAGGAGGGAGTTCTACATCACCAGCAGAGCTCTTGAAAGTATCCACTGAACAGCATGTGCTCAATAGAATTCTGAGCAGTTTATTTTAGGAGTAGGAAAATATTCAAAAATGAGTGCAAGCCTGAGTGCCTCTCAGAATTAAGCATGCATCCTGTGAGAACCCAGCAGAAAACATTGAATCAGAAGGGGTTCAGGCAAGACAGGAAATTAAGCTGGTATCTCCTACCCAGCTTGCTCTGAAAAATTAGTCACTTCTAATCAGTACTTAATATTTTGGCTTATTAAACTTCTTTGTGCCTTTTGTCAGTCCTTTTTCTTTCTTTCTTCCCCTTATCCAAGGTCTTTGGACCAGAAACTACTCAGAGTGAATTTTTCGAAGGCTCAATGAAAGATATAGTAAGAGCATATGTTAATGGAGTGAATGGACTGGTATTTACTTATGGAGTTACAAATGCAGGCAAGACATTCACTATCCAAGGTATAAAATATTTGCATGTATAAAAACCGAGTCAAAATCTAATGAGAAGCTTACATGAATGTCTACACTTAATTTTTTAAATATTTTTAAGGGACATCAAAAGATCTGGGTATTTTACCTCGCTCACTTGATGTGATTTTTAACCACGTAAGAGGAAGACATTACCTGAAGATGAACTTCAAACCATATTTGAGCAACGATGTTAAGAAACTAGAAGATGAACAAGTTAAGCAAGAAGAAGCCTTAAAAACTGCTATTCTTGCATCACTGAAAGAGGTCAGTGACCAAATGCTTCTTAAATCTGTTCTGTAAGAAAGGAAGTTTTAAAAGTCTTTATTCCATTATTGATTCTTTATTTTTATATATATATATATTTTTTATATATATATATATATATATGTATATATATATATATATAAATCTACAGTATGTATACTTGGTGAACTTTGGAATAATAAGACAATTGGCTGGTTTTGGAGTTCAGGGTAAACTGGAAGAACTTTCTGCAGCACACAGTTCAAACCAGAAACCATCACAAAGCCAAATCTCAATTTCTAGAGAGAAGTCACCTCTATAGAGGAGCGGTTCTGACGCTGTGGTGATAGTAGCCCTTGAAAAGAGAGCTACAGGACCTCTCTAAAACGTGGTTCTTGTAGGTCAAGTTCCCAGGCTTGATCTTGGTGCAGTCATTCAAATGCATGTAGGAGCTCAGGAGAGATGATGGCACTGTCTTAGCAAGGGCAGTGAAGAAGGCAAGGAGAGTCCCTTTTGGTGGAAGACAGTCTTAAGGCAGATTAAAAAGATTTATAAACCTGTGATTTCTGTAACTCCATAAAGAAACTTTCTCATTCAGCAAGTGAAGCGAGATGCCACAAGATGAATGTCCTAAAAGGATTCCTGGCTGCCTTAGAGGATAGTATGTGTCTAAGTCTGGTCTCTGAAGACTGTGGGTAGAATAGAGAAGTCTTTACTGTGGCAGCCTCCTGTTCTTATTATCTAGTAATTTCTGTTTCCATGGCAAGAAACTGTCTCACCAGAAAATGGGTATCTGTGTATTTGGGAATATTTTATACTTTTAAGTCCAATTGCAGCTTGTTGTCAGACTCCTTTTGTTCAGAACATTTTTACCCTGAACTGCGATTCTGTGCTTTTAATCCCATAATGCAGTAGGCTCAGCTGGTTAGCATTCAAAGCAACTCTAAATGAATTCTGGGATGTATAGAAATAATGATTGGGTTTTCTTTTTTTTGTGGTCTTTAATACTAGCATTGTTTAAGTACTCCAGTTAACCCTGAAAAATATCCTTCTATGACTCAAATTCATACGTGAAGTTCCACTCTAAATTCTGTTGCGTAATTTAAACACTGCAACCCAAAACTTTGTTTAGTCTGAGTCTGGTTAACTCTTGAGGAAATATCTCAGATGAAAAGCCTTAAAGATTTGAAAGATGATATATTTACTTTGAAAGTGTCTCTGAGTATATGTTTGTGCATGTGCAGAGGATGAGGGGGTCTGAAAGAAAAGGTGAGATGCTTAGGAGGATAGTAGGTAAATACCGTTAAAAATTTTGTGGAAGCTACAGCCTTGGAAAGAGGAACAAGCAGGAGCCCAAGGTGTGGAACAGGAGGCCAACATCTTACTTTGAAGATGACTCCATAAAAATATTTCCTTCTATTAAATCACAGTCTGAGTTACTAATAGCTGAGTTGCTGAATGTTGCAGTAGGTGATCTAGATGCTGATGCACTGCACTGAAAAGAAAGCAATGCTCCATCATCAGAAAGGACAGGTGAAAATGAATCAGGAAACTATTACATGACAGGACCTTGTTTATGTGTTACAATGCTTCCATAGAGATAGCTCAACGATCCCCAGTCCTGAAGCTGTGCTTCTTGATAGCTTGTGAATGAATAGCATCACTGTTTGGATGCTCTCTCAAGCTGTAATCTGAGAGCAGATATGATTTGGTGGGCTTGGCTTTAGTTTACGTGGATTTCTGTAGGCTGGTTTCCCAGGCTCAACTTACATGTCATACAGAAAGAGCTCGCTGTTCCTTTCATTCTCTCAGTTTTAGCTGCTCTGAGTTACTGCAGTACTTAATGTTCTACTGTTCATGTTCTGTATGCAGTACTGCTGCAACAGCTCTTGCTTAGCATGGTTCATACCCTCTCTTTCCTTCCCTTTCCTGGTTCTCTTCATGGGATTAAATACTGTTTTTTACTGGATTAAAAGATGCTTTACTTGCATTCCTATTCCCACCTGTTCTTGTATTTTCGGTTAAATGTCAGCTTCTGTTGTTGGCAAACAATGTCAGTTCCTGTTCCCACTTGTTTTTAGGCAGTCTTCATGCACTTCTCTGTATTTCATTTGAAGAGCAGTTCACTCAGTTTTCTCACAATACCTTTACAAAAACTTATCACGTGCACAAGTAATGTGGTACTGGGTTTTCTAAATTCCACTGCATTTTTGATGTGCATAGATGAGATACCGTGTGTGTCAGTCCCATACCCTGCTTGGCACTTCACAAACAATGAATAAGATCCGTGCTGTGGTTAGACTTCTAATACTCAAGAAACACAATCGTATAGGCAGTGCAGCCTTTGCAAAATTGTCACTTTTATGATTCTGTTGTAATTCTATTCTATGCTATTTATTTCTAAAATGGAAGATCTCAAAGTATGGCTTTGTGCTTCTCTGCTTGTAAGAATTCTGGTTTGGATATACCAAGTGGGTAACATTGGCATCAGTAGTCAATCCCTGATCAAGCTAGTGCTGCATTTGAATAGCTGTAACGCTAAGGTTTGCTTCTCTGGATCTACTTCTCTTCTACTGTAGGATGACCCTGTCTCAGGAAAGAGAAATCAGGGTGAATGCCCTGATTTATAGGGGGCTATAAAATATGGAGAGGTCGATAGTACGTAAAGGTCCTGGACTCTAGTGGGAGTTGCTACTTCGTTACACTAGTTTTTCCAGGGGTAACTTAAAGGTTGTTCTTTGGTGAATCTTGGCAGGTTTAAAACAATTTTGTTGGTGTAAAGAAATTCAGCAAATGTGTGTATTTAAAGAAACTATGCTGTTGTCTATTTTTAATGGTTTTTTAGTTCAGTCTGAATTAAAACAACTTGGAGTGTTGGTTTGTCATAACTTAAGTTCTACCACCTTGGCAGTTACTCCTGGAGGAACCTTCTCCAGTTCTTTTGGATGACTGAAGCGCTGTTCAGATTTGTCCAATAGCTCATAAAGGCGTTCTGGGCTGTTGCAGTCTGACAAAATCTTGTTTCTCCCAGGACTGTGAAGTTAAGTCTCCTGTGTTAGCAGCAACTGGCCACCAAAACAGGTTGCTGGGAGCAATAATTTATGTGATGGAAAGAGCATTTATTGATTATTGTTCAGTGTTATTCAAAACACTTAACTTTCAGCCAGAGTAAGGGTGGCTTAACGCTTAAGACTACTTCAATTTTTAACTCTTAAGTACCGGAATTGCTGTAATTTTTAGCTTCTGCTTTTCTCATCGTCTGTTCATGTGGATATAATGGTCTCTTATTTTCTCAAGGAGACAGAGAGCATCTCAAATACTGTAACAAATTTCTGTGATGTGATGTTGGATTCTTCTCACTGTACTTCAGACAATCACCCTTCTAACTCCCTAGGTAAAGTGGAAAACTTTTGTGTGGGGAAAAACATAATATGAATTTAGAAACAGAAGTGGGTAACTACCAGTGGGTGAAAAAAATCCCTATACTATACTGCAAAGTAAATGAATATAGGTTTTGACCAAATTTGTCTCCTTTCTCTGGAAAAAGGGCAACTATGTAAAAATATTTTGGTAGTTTCATTCCTTTTGGGGGGAAGATGGAGACTTAGTTCTGCAAATATAATGTATAAACTGGTGGAAGTTTGTGATAAAGCGAGGCCATCAGCTTAGAACTTGGCCATATTCTGGTAACAGATGACTGCTGAGAAGTTTGAACATTTTTGGATAAAGCTGAAGTTATCTATGTGTATCTAATTGTACAACACAGATGTATCTAAGCTTTCTTTTAACAGGTTCTATAGGTCCTTTTAGAAGAGTCTATATACTGATTTAAAATCTATCAATGAATTGTTTGATCTGTGAACGTTTTCTCTGTTTTGGGTTAGCAGAGAAGAACTTTGTTCTACTTGATGTTCATAGGACTAATATGCACCAAAGAACACAAGCATCTGTGTGGATTTCCTTTTGTGAAATTTATAATGAATATGTGTATGACCTATTAAATGTATTATCTACATCTAAAACTCAGAGGCGCAGAGTTTTAAGAATTTGTGAGGATCAAGGAGGAAATTGTTACATTAAAGGTAATAATACTGTTTTATGACCTAGGCAGTTTCACAGGATTTCTCTGATGATCAGAAATGTACGTAAAAGGTCTCTTTTTGCAGATTTAAAGTGGATTAACGTTCAGAGCACTGAAGAAGCCTGCAGACTACTAAAAATAGGAAACAAGAACCGAAGCTTTGCTTGTACTAGAATGAATGAGCAATCAAGTAGAAGGTTTGTTCCTCTCATTATAAGCATACTCTGTCCCTTTTGAGGGGAAGGGAGGGGACTTTAGAATATGTGTGAAATGAACCACTCTTCAATAATAGTTTAATACTTCCCTTGATTATTCTGGTTTTGTTATGAAATTCTCTCTGAAAGAAAACTAGGAGAGACTCTATGACTAATAGTAGCTGGACTCGGGTTTCTATTCCTGTCTTTGGACAACCAAAAAGATCAAATCACATTCATTTTTGAGTGCCAGCAGGGCAATACATCTTGGAAAATGCTAGTGGTGCTGAGTGAGAATGGCTGTGTGAGGATGTGGAAGGAAAAGCTGGCTAATTTTTCATAACTGGCAGTAGAATTCTTGGAAACCTGGAGCCTGTCACTAGGGGATATAGGAAGGAGCAAGTCACGTGGTATCTTGCAGTGCTGCTAAATTTTCTAGATGCTTTTAGATTCCTCTATTCATGCTGAGCTTACTTGGTATCTTAAGAATCAAACTCCTAGCTTTTTACCCGGCCCTGGTCAGGGATCAGGAAGAATCTGGCTTTTGATGGAGTGAGAGGAAATAGAGAAGGTTGTATAATTTCTATTGAAAATGTCTCCTTTCTTGATTTTAATGACCTCTTAATAATTTGTCCTTTCAGTGTGGAAGGGCCACGTTTTATTTTTAGCTAATACAATCATAGTGTTACTAAGCCTACTTTTTTCTCTAAAAAGCAAGAGTTATGTTGTTCTGTATTAGCTAAGGACAGCTGCTATTAAATTTCATGCTCTTCTTACAGAGTTTTATGCCTAGAATGCCCACTGCTTTAGTCATATACTAGAGAAGTTTGTGTGCTGTGCTTCCTGATGTATCAGATAAACTGGGCACTTCTGGCTCTGTGGCTTTTCTCTTTGGTTTCAGACAGCATGTCCACTTCCTTTGTAGCTTGTTCTTAAACCAGGTTTTCAAGTGTTACAAATTCAACCTTTCTGGAAAACAGAATTATTTCAAAACCTAATAAGTAACTGTACATATTGAAGTAGGCAAAATTACAGGACTGTAAAACTTGAACTTATTCCCTTCTCCCCACCCTTTGTTTCTAAGTTAATTCTTCAGATTTACTGAGTTCAGATACTGCCTAAGGTTTCTATATGAAGTGGCTACCTGAGTAATCATCTTTTGATCAGTAAACTTTAGTGAACTGGCTTGGTTTTTTTCTCCAAGACAGTTTGTAGGCTTCATGGGATATTTTTCTTTTTCCTGTATGGAAAGAAATAGGAAGTCATAAAATACAGCTTTTATTGCTGCTTTTTGCTACTGAATGAACCCATTGCTAAAGTAACTAATGTATTAAGGTAACTAGTGAATTAATTCTTGTCCTTTCTTCAGCACTGAGATTTCTGTAGCATACAAATTTTACTTTGCTTCAGTGACTGCCTAATTTTCATAACTGCTTATTAAAAAGGACTTTTTTCCATTCCAGTCACAGTATATTTTCCATCAGGCTACTCAAGCTAACTGATGAGCATCAGCCACGTGTTCTTGGAGCATCAGAGTAAGTGAATGCTTCACGTGATTACCAGAATGTAAATATTTTGGAAAAATTAGTAAGATGTAATCATGCCAAACTGGTGAACTTTCTAATAATAAACAAATTCTCTGAGAGTTGAGAAGGAAATCAGAACTCCACTGAGCACATAAACTGACTGGAAGCTCAACAGGGACAAGCACAGAAGTGTTTTCCTGTCTCTTACACTAAGGTTTTGCTGGAGCAACTCTGTCAGTAGTGTATAAACTGAGGGAAATGTGTGTTGTCTCACCTAATGGGGAGGTGGTGGCAGAGTAAGACTATGCAGCACCAGACTGTATGTCCTGGTAAGCAGAATTCCAGTGTCTGGCAGATAGAGGGTGATCTCTACAGCTGGAGTGCAGCAGTTGGTGCTGAAGGCCCAAGGTGCAAGCTATGCCAGTGTGTCTTTCTACTCTGGGACCAGATGATGTTTTTATGGGTCAAATGTTTGTGGCAACATATTTGGTGTGCTCCTAGAATGCAAACTAAAGTCTATCATCCCAAAAGAGTGCTGGTGACATGTTCTGAGACTGCTCCATGGTCCAATGTACAGTTAGAGGGGATCATAAAGTGATTTGCTTAAAAACTGTTCTCCATTAATATAAAATGCTAATGTAAGTGCACCCTGTGAGAGTGGTGTTAAGTCCTTACACTTAAGTCTCTCTTCTTTCATGGTTTAGAGGAAGCAGCCTAATCTTTTGGCCTGAAGCCATGTAGATAGCTTTTGTGGGATGGTGTGTCTTTTTTCTTCTGATTAATTTAGCTTGATACAGAAAATGAAGACAGCATGTAACAGAATGTTTTAGTTCAGTCCTGGCTCCTACTGATTTCTCTCTTGTCTCTGCTGAGCAGAGGTGGTAATAAATATACCTCACTGTGAGATAACACCTTTTAATGGCAGATGTTACAGTGATAAATACTCTTAAGAAAAGATAACTTGAGAAAATGACTGCATCTGTATTTTTTTGCTGTTCCCTGTCATAGTGTATCCCCCTGGCAAAGCTTGCAGCAGCTGTTAGGTGAATGACAGAGTTTGTATGTTGCTTAAGGAAGAAAAAAGCTTTTTATCTTGTGCTGGAAAGGATAAAGAACATAAGGCTTTCACACATTTGAAATATATGCCTTAATAATTTGTATAGGACTTACTTCAGCTGTATGAAAGGTTATGGTCTTACAAATAATTTTATTTAAATAAATTTATGTATGAGTGAGTAATGGTTTGGTCATGTAAATTATCCAACTTCCAGAGTATCCTCTATTTCAACAGCTTTCCTAATATAAAGTAAAATTTATTAAATTCCTTGATTATCCAGGATGATTTTCTGATTGTAACCTATTGTGCTATGAGGGACAATTCAGTGGTCTGAGTTTAGTAGCACACAATTGCTACAGCCAAGCAAAGAGCTCCAAGGTGAGCTGGAAGGACTTCTGGCCTGCTCTTGGCAGTAGTGAACAAATGGTTCTGTGTTCAGTAGTGCACTGAAGCCCACTGCTATCCTGCAGTGCTCTCAGCACTGGAATTGGTGCAGGTGACTGTCAAAGTGCTTCTGTACTGTAGTCTTACCATGCAGAACTGTTTCACAAATTTACCTCATCTTGTCTGGAAGTACTTACTTTAGGATTGCAACAGAATTTGGGTTCCTGAACTAATTTCTTTGTGTAAGAATGCCCACAAAGTTTTAGATGGATGCTACAAGCAGACTACTTTGCATGTGCTGAGTAGGCTATCTTAGCAGCAGTAATCCTGTTCAAGGATCTTTATATGCAATGGGAAGATAGATAGGTTAGTGCTGTTATCCTGAATACTTTGTGTAGTGCCTTTGGACAAAAGCTCAACATTGAAGTACAGCTTATTCTGTGATCTAGGTAGGCTGAAACAAATCACTCATTTGTGCTTCAGACACACTAAGAAATAAAAAGACATGATTTTTCATACTGTTTAGGAACAAGTTAATGTGTCTGTTCTGGATAACTTTCATGCAGGTTGTCTTTCTGTGACTTGGCTGGATCAGAGAGGTGTAATAAAACACATGTCTTTGGAGACAGACTAAAAGAAGCAGGAAATATTAATAATTCCCTTCACATCCTTGGAAAGTGCATTGCAGCATTGAAGCAAAATCAAAATCCAAAGTAAGTGACAAGTTATTTACAACATGCCAAGTTTTAGGTTGAAACCGTAAGTATCACTTTATGTTTCTGCAAGCAGTTTGCACAGAGAAAAATGGAAATCTACAAAACCTTGTAAGTCTTCTGTATTAAACATGTCACTGGAATACCTGCAAAGAATGTTTTCTCCAAAACTGGTTTGTGGAGAACAAAAACAGGCAATTTGCAGCAAACTACCAAAATTTTTTTAGTGTATGTGTATGAACAATCCACTTTATGTACAGAGCTCCTGTTTTGTCTTCTTCCCTTCCACCTGCAAATTCTACAGGTAGATTCATCAGGCAGCTGATAGATGGCCTGTACTTACCTTTTGCTTGTTCCACTATCTGTTTTGGAACACTAGGGAACTGTGATGCAGGCTCTATACTACTTTTACTTTTAAATAGTTCAGTTTGTTGGAGAGCTTATGAAATCCAGGAAAGACCTTGCTCTTTGATGTGAAATAACTTAGGCTTAAATATGAGCATCCTACTGGATCTCTTCCCTGAAAGAGAGAAACAGAATTAAGGTAAGCTACAACACCCCACAATTTTACAATTTTTATTTTGTTTCACAATTTTATTTTTTTTTCTCCCTGAGGATGAAGCCAAGTTATATTCCATTCAGAGAGAGTAAATTGACTCGTCTGTTTCAGCCATTCTTTTGTGGGAAAGGCAAAGCTTGTATGATTGTAAACATCAATCAGCATACTTCCACATATGATGAAACACTGCATGTAATGAAGTTTTCAGCTATAGCCAGACAGGTAAGAATGTATCTACTTTCTCTGCTATTCTGCATTTTTCTTGTTACTAGTGATTTGTGAGATGATCAGGTTGTATGGATTTGAGTGTGATTCGGATTTTTGATTTATCATATTAATTCTTCTGCATGTGGCCTCTCTCTAAAAGGCTTTCTAGTAGTCTTGCCCATCTTAAAACCTAGTTGTGGTAGGAAGTTAAAACAAGTGCAGGTGTCCAGCTGTTCAGTTCTACACCATTGAAGTTCTGTGTAAAGCATAGGGCACTTTCAGATATGACTGATTTTATACCATGTATCTGAGCAAATGCAGGATTTCGATTCAAGCTTTTGATGAATTACTTAACCTGGGTGCAGTTAAACATCTGTTGCACAAGATGAGTTGTTCACTACTTCTTGGACAGTTGGTGGTAGTAAAAGGAGTATTGTCTTATTTTGTATTCTAAATGAGATCTTTTGCAACTGCGTTGCTCCTGTTTGGGTAAATGCAAGTAATTAATTATTACAAAGTGTCTTGGCAAGCTCTTCCTCCGGATCCTTCAGTGCCCTTGGGTGGATCCCATCCAGCCCTGTAGATTTGTGTGTCAATGACCATTTCCTCTGAGATTATGGGGGCCTCATTCTGCTCCCTGTCTCAATCTCCCATTAAATTCAGGGATTGGAGTGATGTTTGGCTTAACCTCATTCAGGTTCCCTGAAGCTGCTTCTTGCAGGGAGTGGGGTGGTGGGCTGTGCTGTGTTTCATGGCAGAAATACAGTAAGTTTTTAGTCTGGAACCACAGATTTGTTCTGACACATTACAAATCTGTAATAGCATGTCTAATATGATCTCAGAGAGGAAGGCTTTTCTAATTCTCTTCAGGTGTGACTTTTATTATAAGTGTGTACTGTGGAGACAAACTTTCCTGATATGTTGTCCTATGACACAGTTACTTAAAATCTTTATGTAAATAGCATGAATTGCTGAATCTTGGTCACAGTATTTCAGGAAGGAGCAAATATTTTAGGGATTTTCTGCTTTTCATTAACTTTGCAGGAAACTACACCAAAACCCTTATATTTTAGGGGAAGAGAAACCACCTGTCTAGACAAGGACACTAAGTTTGCTATTTCCATTTTCACTCTTTTTAGAGTACTGAAGAATATAAGAATATTCATATAAGAATTATGTTATATTGATAGGGGGTTTTTTTTCTGCTAAAAGACATGTAAGCTTTTGTTAATGGTCATGAAATAATGAAATATTGTGTAAATACAACAATGTATTCATGTCACTTCTTCCTGGTATTCTGATACCTGCAATATTGACAGCATTGGTAAATCAACTCTGGATTTTTCAGGTTATCCAGACAATCCTGCCCAAAAATTTTGGTTATTTTCCACCAAAGCTAGTTGGAGGTGATGGCAAACCTATCATGCACTGTGATGCTAACACATCTGTAGATGACTTTCCTGACAGTACTGAAACTTCTGCAGAAGAGGAAGTGGACATCACCATTCTGAGTCATGAGGTAGATACACGTCTCCTTAAAGCAATTGCTATTAATTCTAATATTGCTTTAGCATTAGAGATGATTGCTTATTGCTTTAGCATAAGAGATGTGCTGGAAGCTGCATCAAATGGGAAGTTTAAGTTGCTGTTCCGTGTCAGACTGGCTAGACTTAAAGTGGCCTGGTTCAGTGGAATTGTGGAAGGATGCCTGTGGCTTTCTAGTTAGGTCAAGTGCTAAATTTGGAATTCAGCTGATTGCTCAACAAGAAGAGTAAGGAAGCAGTATATATCTTTAAAATAATATAATTTTGGTTTTTGTGTCTTTTTTTTGGAAACGGCAGTAATGAGTTAAGATGCAGCATTTTAGAAACAAAGATATATGATCTAATAGCAATAAACTGTAAAAATCAAGTAGGTTTTATGTTGTTACGCTGTACAAACTAGTATTTAAATGCCAAAACAGTAGTGAACTTTTTGATAGTGGAAGCCATCAAGATGGACTCAGGGTGTATTTGCAGTAGAAATTCATGTTTGAAAATATTTAACCTTTGGTGCAGACCCCTAAAAAACATAGGCTTGTAAAACTACCCTCTGTGGATGGCTGCCTGTATGAATATTTTGTTTCAGATGCATGTCAATATGTGTTTCTGTCTTGGTTGTTGAACTGAAATATATTAAATTTAGGACCTCCTGAAAGCTGCAGAGAACTTAAAGGAGAAGTTAGTTGCAGAAAGGCAAAGTAAGCTCCTTCTGGAGGTGAAGATACGTAAAGAGATGGCAGAAGCAATGTTTCGACAGCTGTTGGAAACAGAGGAAGCCTGGAGGCAAGTCATATTGTAGTTTATTTTGGGACAGAAAGGATTGCACATGTATAAATGAATACATATGTATGTATGTACATATATGTGTATATTCAGGACACACCTGCTCACGTTATTTAGAGAAGTTAGGGCTGGACAGTTTCAAAACCTCTGAAGGAAAGGGAAGAAAGAGTGTTAAACTTGTACAGATCAGCCTCTTCCCATTTACAA
>QWTY01003367.1:0-13712 GCA_008033365.1 Pseudorectes ferrugineus | reverse complement strand
TTGCCATGGATTAGTTGATCAGTTTTTTACAGGAGACATAGAACTGTTAGGACATAACACACTTTGAAATTTGAAGCAGCTTAATACTGATAAAACCTTGAAGATCTTGTATTACTGCAAAGCTACATTTTAGTTTTGCAAAACTTCACACTGACAAAAAAGCCCCAAGCCAATTACACAAAACACACTGTCATCACACATTACAACAGGGAAAAAAAAACCCCAAACCCAAAAAACTTCTATCAACAAACCCAGCCAGCCACAAAGACCTGCTACTGAGTTCTTTATGCCATGCTACCACAAGCTACATAAACACATCAAGCCTCACAATTACAGGTTCTTATGGAGGCTAATTTTGTTTCACATCAGCATTTACACTTTGGGGCTTGGTACAGTCAGACTAAGCCTCAGTTAAACACTTTAGTAAAATTGCTCTGTATTTGACAGCCTCAAAACCATCATACTTCATCGGAAAAAAAAATAAAAGGTCAAAGAATAGCATCAAATTAGCCACTTAAACTAAAGGTTTGTCTTTTCAGATACAGTCAGTGTAGAACATTTTGCTGATAGATGCCTTACCAATCTCATTCGTAAGAGCTTTACTAACAATATCTTGGAGCAATGGGCACACAAAAATAACATTCAGCTTTCCACAAAGATACAAAAAGCAGTTAAAAAACCACCACCATAGTAATTTTTCAGTTAAGTTTAACTGCATATAGAGGAGATAAACGATTAAGGAAAAACAAAAACAAAACTCAAAACTCCTTTACCTTCAAATACCTGATGATTGTTCTTGAGTAGTGTCTGCAGGCCTCCATATTCACTTTTCAGCTTTTTTAAAGTCTCTTTATTTAAGTGTTCTGCCACTTCTCTCAAGGAAAGGCTTTCTGCAATAAAAAATTATAGAGTTATTAAAAACTTTTATATATAAAACCTTAACAAAATTCAACTTCTATATAAGGTAATGAGTATCAGCGGAATGTCTGAATTATCTACCAGTACCGCAGCAACTTTTTTCTCACATGTATGATATATATTTTATATGTATATTGTCTGTAAAACAGCAGCTTTCATTTTATAGGACGCAGGTCAGAATTTCCACAGTAAGACACGCTTTTTATTTGCTCTGCTTTTTTTACAATAGTGTGTAACCCTCATTGCAATAAGCACTGTTTATAAGCATGTAATTATGACAAACTACAGTGAGTAAATAATAAAACCAGATGAAGAAAAACGGAAAGATGGTAGTAGTGAGAACTGACTGCTTCTACAATTAACAGCAACTTAACATTCTTTTTGTTCCTAAGACTGAACTAAAAATTCCTAATCTTGTTGTAACCTAATGGCACTTTGAAGCACTTCTTACACGACTCTTACAGAATTATAGCTAATTATTATGTTAATATTCTAAACCATAATATTCTCCCCAAATAGGGTAGAGTGTTGTAGAGTTGTGGGTTTAGTTTGGTCTGGTTTAATAAAAATGGACTCAATAATAGCATTTAAGGGTAAACCAGGAAAAAACCTCACCCCAATTTCAAAATATTCTTCTATGTGCAACAAAACACAGTAGGGAAAAAAGCACCTTTGACTGCAACTGTATTGTTTTCAGTGTTTCCTAAAAATCTATTCACAAACATGTAGATTTGCTGGAAAAGACATGTTCTACCAGCTAAAGATAGTGTAAAGGAAAGATTACCTCACCTCCTTGATTCCAGGTATTCGTATTTCCACTCTGCATATCAGAACATGATTTTTGGGGGGCTGCATTTAACAGCAAGTTGGCCACATTGAGAACCACTTCATCTACAAAATCCCGAGGGAGGGAAGCACAATTTCTGACTTGTTCTACTTTTTCTCTGGGTTGAAATCCAGGCATCCAAATTGTACCAGCTGTCTCAGTCTCATCTTCAGGAAGTTCTGAGCCTACTTCTTCACACAGACCATCCCAGTGATCCTCATGCTTAAATCCAACCCCTCTGTCACACGTGGCCACAGCACAGGTCTGACGACTGTTAATAAACTGTGTTATCTGCTTGTCAATCAGAGCATGTTCTGCAGGTGGATAGGTCCTGCTTTTCCCAATAAAGCTGACCTATTTTGGCAGAAACAGGTAAATCACTATTAGAGTCCCATACTTACACCCAGCCCCACACCCTCCACATGTTTAGGCAAGCTTCTCACTGCCTATAGGACAATTCAACACCAACTCAATGCTCAGTAACATCTGAGTGGTTTTTAATTCTAGTTTTTGAATATTGGTGCACCAGAAGAAATCCAGTAAACAAATCATAATCCATCATGCTATACAATCACACAGCAAAAATATTGTTCCTGACCCTCAGATTATTTAAAGCTGGACACCTCTTCCTACTCTGAGAATATTTCACTTTGAATTTCACTGGACATGAAAAACAGCAAAATTAAGTACAAAAAGGCAAGACAGGCAGCTGGAAAAATTAAGGCAAAAAATAAGGTTTTTTAAGTTTTCCATCATATATAGTGGCGTAAGAGAAAATCATGAAACCTTTCATTCTTTCCTGTTTTACGACTGTACCTGTAACATTAGGAATAGAATTCCCAAGAAAACAATGAGTAATTTTAGTCTCTTTTCAGAGCATACTGTATCAAGTAATGAAGCTGACTATGGTTTTATCTTACAACAATAGCAACGAACAAACACCCATATGCTTCAAACAGAGCAAATGAAAAAAAAAAAGACAAAAGTCCCATACAGGCCAAAATTACCCTTTTCGTTGATGGAATTCTAAGGCAATCTTCTTCCACGTGAAAGCCACAAACAAATCCCACTTTGGCAACAAAATCAAGATATTCTCTGTACTGAGTCTTCTTGCTTTGTCTTCGGCTGTATTTTCCATGGAAATCAAAGAAGCAGCATGGCAGCACGAAGTAGCAACATGAATAGGAAGACCTACAAGAGGGATAACAAACTGCTGAACAGTAAGTTATTTCAGAAAACACAAAAATTTAACAAATAACCTGTCAGATAAAAGCAACAATGGAATTTTTTATTACGTGACAGAGCTTCATGCAATAATATTTATAACTTCCTCTTTCAGTAGAACTATTAGTTTAATCAAAAATACCATTTCACAAAGTATTTGCTGCAGCAAACTACTTTGCCAACTTAGTTTGCAGAAGTAAATCTCTAAATTACTGTTGCTGGTTGTAAAGAGGGCAACAGCTTGAGGGAAGGCAGAACCATAAGCTTTTATTTACGAAAAAGAAAACACAACAAAAAAACAAACAACTGTTTAATGTATAAGGAATTAAAAACCAGTTCTGGTTTTTGCATTTCAAAAGCAAAATGCTGCACTGAATTCTATGAGAAAGTAAATACTGCATCTGTGCTTCTCCTCAGAAAAAGAAACACTTTGTAGAAATAATTAAATTGCATCAAACGTAGCCACTCTTACAAGCACAACAGGTGTGAAACCAAAACTGACAGTTTTTACCAAGCCCACAGAGTAATTATAGGGGGTTTGTTTGGTTTTTTTCTGCCTGTTTGTTTTTTTAATTCCTTCCATCCCACTCCCCCACCTCTGCAAAAATACCTAGCTGCAATTACAGGTATCCATGGTGTTAATTCATCTGAATGGTTTCCTATGAGCCAGTCAGTATCTGGAAAGAGATGACTATCACCTGGAATGATTGTAGCTTCCTAAAAAACAAAACAACACAGTAAGTGAATCCTATTAGGTTTCCTTAATAGATTTTATTTAAAGCATTAAGCAATAATATAAAGTAATACCAGCTGACAAATACAAGGTGAATGAGCACCACAGACACCAAAAATGTTTTCCTCAGGTAACAATTTTTTATAGCTACAGAGAAGTAATTTAGCAACAAACACCCATAAAAGAATTGGTCAGAAAAGAAGTGGAATAACAATTCTGATTAAGATATCTAGCATTTCAATATATATAAACAAATATCATACACTGAATTATGATTTCTTGCCAATCTCCTTCTCTTACTTGTATGCCTAAACTCGGTTTTTCAGAAAGTCACTTAATTTGCTGTCTTGCAGCCTGTAGGACTCACATAGCAATTCATTAGAACACAGCTTCATTGTTTTTTTCTCCTCCTTCACAGATGCTGCCCAAATCAAATCCTAGTACACAGAACACCACTCTTCACATGCTATCATTCACATATAATAAAACAAATAATAACAAACAAACAAAAAAAATGCCAAATAAAACAAACAGGATGAATTCTTCATACAGGCTAAATTCAAAAGTATAGAGTGCCTATAATGTTTGTGCCTCACAAATATGTTTTCTCACTTTGAACTAAGTTCAGCAAAGTACTGAAAGATGTTGATACCATGGAAGTAGACACTCTTCCCTGAAAATGTGTATGAACATTAAAAGAATTATTGGGCAAATTTGAAAAAAGTTTTAGATTTGAATTTCCAAAAACCTTCAGGAAAGGTTCTGAAAATGATGCCCATAATCTCTTTTTATATAGAAAATGTATGTTTTAAGAGCTTAAAATTCACATACATATGCAAAGCAGTATTTATACAGGAATTAAAGAATAAAACAAAACCAAACCACTTATTAGGGAAGTCAGACTATCTTGGTTACATTCCAAATCCCTCTAAAGGATCAATACGGTGATTATTGTTCACTTAAAATTGTTCACTTTAAATACTACAGCTCATATTTAAATATGTATATACATTTCTAGATAATGAATGTAACAAGCTTCTTTTTGGCAGATTACTAGATGTTAAATCACCAAGTCTTTGCTAAGTGTTTTCTTAAGGTTGATTAAACACGTTACTCCTACTTTACATTTCAGTTTTGATCATTCAATTTAGGCATAGGATAAATTATCAGTGCCACACTGCCCATTTTGACAGTCACCCATAATCAAATTTGTATTCACCAAGTCTGACAGCAGTTTGGAGATACAGAGTGCCACCTGTTACATCCATTTACGTTGTTAGCATTGTACTGAACGTCACAGATGGCAACATCCACCCTGCAACTCATGCTGTAAGTAATGATCAAAACAAAATTAGCTTCAGGGGTAACAACAGGCTGTGAGCAGGTGCTTTTTCCTTCTGTGGCTCCTATGGCTACAGGAGCCTTGCAAAATCATTTCACCCCTCCTGTTCACTGTCTAGCTCCTTCCAGCATAAATCATCACTTTCCTCATATGCATACATGTTTATATATTTTTATTGTTTCTTTCTGGGCAGAAAAAGGCACATGTAACACAAAGATAAAGAGACAATGCTGTTCAGCATGATCAGATGTGACTTAATACAGAATAACAGGAACGAAGGAGCACCACAGCTTGATGTTTTGGGTTGTTTGTTGAACGTTTTCAGTAAGAACTGCTTGCAGACTGCAGCAAAGGAATATGGCAGTTTTGGCAACCTGTACCCAAAATGGCAGGGTGGCAAAGAGAAGGCTACACAACACTGAAATCTTCACCTCCCATCTGTGAAAACTGATGTTCTTTCACTAATTTAATTTAAGTGTTAGCATCCAAAGATATGTTGAATGAACTTTAAACAATACTACTAGAGAATTAACTACAGGTGGAAAATTATTTTACTATATTGGGAGCTGACAATTTTTGAGAGAACACAGTGAGAAATTTTAGACTCTGCAGAACAAGAAACCAGGAACACCTCACCTCCAAAGGGCAACTGTTCATTGGCACCATGCTTTAATGAGTATCAGATTAAGAATGCCTGGAATCAAAGTGAATGTTCCTGTGCCCTAATTGTTCATAAAAATGCTAACATGGAACTTGAAATATAATCCCTTTTTCAGACTCATTTTTCTGTTCATTTTTGAAAGCTATTACTGCAATTATTTAGGTTGGCTCCTTTGAGATTCAACAACAATTTTGTCCCCAAAACAGAACATAGCACTAGAAGGTCAGAATCACTTTCAAGAAAATACCCAAAATTATGAGTGGCTTCATTATCTTTTATGAGCTAGTGGTGCAAACAAAGCTGCTTAATATTGATCCTCTGGTAAAAAGAAAGCTTGTTTCATGGCATGCATGTCTGTACATGCAGTAAGAAATCATGCCAGTGGTTCTTGGCTGAAAAATAAGCAAGTTGCAAATATGCAAGGGTACAATACAGTATATTTCTCATAATTCCCCTTACAACATACTTTACAGACCCCCAAGGGATATGGGTGGCATCATACCAAACCCATGGGTCAGACAACTGTCTGTAACCCAGTATGCTTCCTTACACTTGCATCAATACAACCTGAAACAATGAATAAATGTACATATCAGTAAAACTGACATATATTTGCATAATACCTCTAAACACGTCTCTGGTCCATACATGTCCCATATTTTTCTTCTCCTCACATCAATTCCTCTGCCTGAATGCTGAAATATTTGAACAACAAAAAATTAATTGAAGTACTACTTTTAGCAGAAATTTTCAAACAGGCTCAGTAAATGTACATATTAACATTGATTATTTCAATCGTGCTAAAATTTAGACACATAACAAAAACCAGCTTTGCCATTTCAGGCAGAAGCTGAATACTTTTAATTCCTTTCTTCCCTTTGAAATATGAAGGGAATTACAAGGAAACCTTAAGAATATATCTGGTTCAAAATTTCACCTGGGCACACCTACTGAGACTGCTCTTGAAAATCTGTATCTCTACAAATGTAAAAGCAGAGGTATTGATTTTTGGTTTGTTTGTTTGTTTTTAAAGTATCAAAACCTTTCACAAGGTGAGTACTACTGCAGTGCCCACAGGGCTCAAAGAAGAATGCTACTCTAAGCAGTCCTTAGTGGAGAACCACCTTTTAACTACTGAAGGCCAAACACTTTTTCCCCTGTTTGAATTAAAGGGAAGAGGAAATAGACTGGAAACTAAAGCAAGAAATGAAGAACGTGCAGTATTTGAAATTCAAGAACCTTGTGCAGAACTAAGCAAAATCGATTACTAAAAAAAGGCTCATAAAACTCTCACTCGTTATTTTTTTGACAGTCAATGTTTGTCAGCACTGAGTGAATGACTGACTGACTGACTGAATGAAAAGTCCACAGGGAAAACAGCAACTTATATTAGACAAAACTTTTCTGGCCACACAAGAATAGAAACTTTGTGTTAGGAGAACTTGGAACATTTCCCTACGCCCTCAATGACATCTATTTATCTAATAAGAGATATTCATTTCCTCTACAAATTTTCCCATGTTCTCCCAAAAGTGGAAAATGCAATTTTCTGGAACAGACAGACCCAACTTCAATGGGTTTTGTTTAGTGTCACTTCTTTTTCGTTGCTATTTCAGCAACTATGCCTCAAGAAACTGAATTATGCTGTTGCCACACTTTCACTCCCAAAAGTACAGTATGTTGTTAGGCATTTTCAATTAAGAAATCTCAGGATTGCTGTCAAAGATATAGAAAAACGTTTTCAGGACATCACAAGTAGAATTCAGTTTGGATAAAAATAAGTTCATGAACACATCTTGTGAGAGAGAATCTATGTCAAGATTCCACATTCCTTTCTGCATAACTAAAATACACCATTACTTTTTCTTTTTCCTCTTAGTTTCTTACCTCAGAGAAAATAGCCTTGAATTTTAATGAAATGCACTAATAAAAAGAGATAAATAAATGAAAGGTTTCTAGTGCTCTGGTATGATTTTCTGTTAGTAATTAGAGTGACAAAATCCTATTTTAGCAACATGAATTAATTTATTTTTGGCTATTTGCATGCCAGATAATTGGAAAACAGAACAAGAATACTGACTCTAGTTTTTAATCATTATTTTAAAAAGCATTCTATTTACCCCTTCATTGTTTAGAATATGAACCAGCAGACCATTTCCACATCCAAGATCTACAAATGACTGTTTCTTGGTCAATCCTTTTTCCTTTCTCTCTTCTTCCCAAAGAATCTAAGACAAGAAAAAAAAACATATTAGACTTCTGCTCTCAAGTTTCCCTATAAGAAAGCATCAGAGGTTATTGGAGATGAAAGGAGAAAGCTGGAAATGCAGATGTGACAGAAAACATTCACTGCACTCACAGGTAAAATAACTTTAGAGGAAAAAAAAAAGAAAGAAAAAACAAAACCAAAAAACCACTGTTTATGGAGTGGGAAAAGAATTATGTTGCAAAATATCAGTAATTTTCTAAGTGCTAAGCACATCCTCCATTTCCTTCTGAGTCACTGGGAGTTGAAATTAATCAGGGCTTTACAACTCTGGGCTAGAATGAGCATAAATGTAAAATAAGTTACTAAAACAATGGGTGCAGGAGAAGAACAGTGGAAAGCAAGTGAAGTATCAAGTAAATTTCAACAGTGTCTCTGCAAGTAACACCACAGATGCATTTATATCCACTGTATTAAAGAAAGCATTGATGGCAGAGCTGAAAATAAATATTCTTTGTAATAACTTGGTGATATACTGGTACATGTAACACCCCTTTTTAGTGAACAAAGCAACAGTGTTACCTAGCAAGCTAACTGCCCCAAATTCTACATCAGCTAAGGGACCCCAAAGCTTTTACCCAAATTCTAGTCCCTGATCTGTACATAAGTAGCTACTTTTACACAGATATGTAATTCATAATTAACAAGTGGATGTTTCTCTGCAGAGCATGGATTAATCTCTATCACTTTCCAACTCTTTTTCCTTCAATGAGAAGTTAAAGACCACACATTCATAACTCTGCACTCTGGTTTTTTACTATGACTACCAAAAACCCTGAAGAGTATTTAACTATGAAAATCAGTATTTGTAACATTGTCACTTTTGAATATCAGTTTTGCTAGAGGGAAAGAAGCTGAAGATAAACACAACCTGATAATCTCATGGATTATGTTTTTAGATTTACCAATCATTGCACTTGGGTACTCCAGGCAGTACCCTAGAAATCCCTAATTACCTCCTTCACAGACTATAGGATTGGATAGGTCCTCCAATTCCTGCAGAGTTTTTCACAACACAAACTCAACAGCTTTTTCCTTGGCCATGCCCCTGGACAGTGGGTGACCTCAATATGACTGCAGAATAAAATGAGGTCACATGTAGATGCCATAAATCCATAATAACTTAACATTGGACCTGCCTTCTCTTAACCACCTGTGTAATGTACTTCTAAACAATGAGTTTCATACACCATCATATAGATACCTGAACATTTTGCAGCAGGTTAGGTTATTAATACCATACTTTAAGTTTTCATTTATGTAAACTGTATATTGAATGACTTTAATAACTTTCTGAAAACTACTGTTATATTAGCTAACACATAATCACTGTAAACCAACATTCACATGTATAAAAATGCTATCACTCCAGAATTTTCTTGTGGCTACAACTAAATTCCTAATTTTCAACACTGAATATTAAGGCAGGGGTAAAAATGGTAAAGATGAGTCTATTACATAGCTCTTTCCACGAGCCATTATCTAAGGTTCTAAGGGGTTAAACACTTAATTATCAAAATTAATTAGTCCTCAATGAGTACTGTAAATGAGTTCACTTTCTTACAAATACGGATTTAGGTAAGATGCTACAAGTATAGTTCAAGGTAGACGTGCTCTTACCATACCCTGGATGGCAGAAAAAAATATTTATGTGCCTCCATAGTGACACTATATTTTGATGCCTTTTAAAAACCTGAAGTTTCAAGGAACTGCAGGTGGCAGACATTTCATAGAATCTTAAATAGGTAGGTGCCTGAGAAAACTGCACCAAGCATTTATCTGCATTACTAGCATCTACAGTTGGCCTTATTACATTTGAAGATGGGATTTGAGCTGAAATTTTATCAGGGAAAGGCATAGCAGTGAAAAACCTTTAGTATAAAATGAACAAGTAATAGAAAAATTTATAAAACAATCAATCCTAATCTCCAATTGGTCCATCTTACCACTTCTACATCAGTGCTTCTGGCTTTCTCACTTAGAAATAAATAAATCTTGTCTATGTAGATGATAAATTTCCTGTGACAGAAGACTGCAAATCTTCATCATATCTTCACGAAGAAGTTTTTGTTTACCTCTAAAATGATCTTCTTTAGAAAGGTTCTATTATTAGGAAATATAACCTTACAGCATATTACTAGGTAAAGCAGTTCCCTACCAGCAAGTAAGTGGCAATGGCAACATCTTCATAAACAAATTTCTCAGGATCTGTCACTTCAGGCCACACCTTCAGGAAAAAAAAATAGATTTTAAAAATAGATAACAATTTATTTTCTGCATCATCTGAAATAACCTCAAAAACACAGACACAGCAATTTGGATACTTACTCACTTCAGTAGGTTTCTGGACTTCACAGATTTTGCATTTTCACCTCATTAAAATATACACAGAGAATATAAAGACTGTTTGATTTTGTGAGTCACATGAAAGAATGATGGCGTAAAATATGTCTGCTTTCAACCAAACAATAAAGTTTCTAAGAACATTTTGGCTCCACATGTGCAGGTTACAAGTAAACTGCTGCATCTGTTCTGTAACAGACCATGGATCTTTTGCTTAACTTTCTCACAAGAAAAGTTGGTATCTTATACCAGTGCAACATTGACAACATGAACATTTGTAAATTTCTTTTCACAAGGGAACAGACCTAGAATTATCCTGGCACAACAGAACATGAAGAATCAAAACCTGAAGTAGGAAGACAGAAAGTGCAAGTATTATTCCCAAGTGTTACTTTGTAAATGAAGAATTGAAACACAGACTAAAACGCTCAACACCACCAATTCTACTGCAGAACTAAAGACTGAATCGCTACTTTACCCAAAAGTCTAATTCTCCTCTCCTATGTATCCTCCTGTTAGTACAGAAATAATAACAGTAAAACCTTTCAGCATTTTCACTGTATGTTTTACAAAAGCATTTACCAATTTTTTTGCTTGCAGCTAGAGCCAAGTTTGCAAGAACACTGACATTACTTCATACAGCACTCTGTTGTTCTTCAGGATCTCCAGGATAAGAAAAAAAGAATTACAACACTGCTCCTCTAACTCAAACACATATTAAGGCAGTATGCAAATATTTTGGAGAAGGAGGTGTTTTATTTGTGCCTTCTAAAATGTGGATGACTATTTATTCCACTGACCTACTCCTTCCTTTTTATCACAAGTGATACAACGTGGAAAATGCCTAACTCCTCCAAATATTTATTGTGAATTTGGCTCTAAATCCTGCTTTTCCAATTAAGTTGTTCCAAGTACTAAAGTATTTTATTCTCCATATATACAAAAAAAAAAATCAAAAAACCCAAAACATGAAACCAAAAAACATACATTATAATTCAATTGCTTCTTTTATTAAAAAAAAAAAAAAAAAAAAAAAAAAAAGAATTTATTGAAAGAAGCAGCTTCATTACACAAACTAAACAAAAATGGAAGGGTAATATTACTGCATTTACTGCTAAACTTACCTTTACCATCTCTTTGTATTTTTCTTTGAGGTCCTGATAAACCTTGCTGTATTTTGCTACTGAAATGAGTGAGAGTGTGCTTTTAAACTCACTGGGCTTTTGCTCCAGGGACCATTTAGCCAGTTTGGACAAAAGTTCATTTCCAAGCCATGCTAGTTTGGGGTATACAATTCCATCTGAAAACCAATCTTCTGGAAATGGAGCTACAACAGATACAGACCTTAAAAACAAACAAACAAATAACTTAGTATAAATACAGTATTTCACTATTTCAGCTATCTCAAGGACAGAGAAAACAAGGATTAAGCAGAGAAAATCAGCAGATCAGAGATATAAAACTAGACTGGAGAATAAGTAAATATGCACAGAAACAAAAGGAAAATAAATCAGTGAAGTTATTGAATAATGAAATAGTCTTCCCTGAATTTGGTAGCTCATTATCTCTCAATTCAAACACTGTACATCAGAGTCCATGCTGCATTTAACACAATGAACGAAGACTCACATATGATGAGCAACCTGATTTCACAAGATAGCCAAACACTAAACAGCAAAAGGCAACTTATGAAATTCCCGAAAAACAACAGGAAAATTTAGGAGAAAAATATATCCATTGTCACAACTCATTTTTTCATCATCTCTAACTTTATTTAGATTTTATTAGAGCTACATCCCCAGATGCTCAGGACCAAACTGAATGGTCTACATTTCAGTGACTGAAGCTCAGTGGGTTTACAGCAACTCCAGTTTGACCCTCACCCTTACAAACACCCACAGAACCTTTCTCACAGGCACTGCTACATCCTTGTGATCACAAGAGGCACATTTTTTCTAGACCACACACAGGTACAGTCAATGTATACATTCAAGGTGAAACAGGTTTGTTTTATGTTATTCTGGGTATTGTAGATGTTTCTTTTTAGAGAACACTATGCACTCATATCACACCACTACTGTAATTTACTAATCAAGCAGAAAATTATAAAATCTAAATTGCCTACATACCAATACTAAACCATTCTGTGACTCTTGCAATAACTTACTGTTTGCTTCCTCTCTCACTCCCACACTTACCATTCCTCATCTTTTATGTGTTTAAGTTGAATTTGATAAATATTGCACTTTTTAACCAGGTATTTTCCTTCACTGTTTTCCTCCAAAGGCAGAAAGGTCACAGTTCCATTGTAAACATCTGAAAAGATATGCAAACAGGAGTTTATTATTCCATGGTGCAGCCCACCCTGGTTAGCACCAAAATTAACTTCTGCCCGCAAACCAGTGAGGCGAGATCCAAGACAACAGAGAAAGAACCACAATTGTGGGAACAGACCTGCTTCTTGGTGTTCCTGACATCTGAAACTACTGGATCATTTAAATTCCCAAAATTTAGCATTCTATTGCATGATTTTTCCAAAATATCTAAGGCTGACCAGGAGTATTCATTTTCATCAAACCTAACTATTTTAATAAAGTAAAAACTAAACAATAAGACTTTTCTAGCACACGACTGCTGCTTTTCCATATCCCACAGTAAATTCAGAGTCCTGGGAAGCAGCTGGGTATGCAGTATTACTTCATACAAAAATTTAAAAATCTTTTTAGCTATTGTTTACCTCTGGACGATTTCTTCAGAATAACTTATTAAGTTCTCAGTTTTGAAAACAGGTATTCAATTACCATCAAGACAAACATTCTTGCAACTAAAAATGCTATACTGGCTACATAATCAATTTTCAATGGACTCCAAAATTTTCTGAGTGAGACAAGAAAGAATAATTAGCAATAGAGCAAATGTTAAGTCTTGCTGTCTTGTCCCATCCTTAGCAATTCCACCTCTAACAATTGTAAATTTTAATTGTAAACAAATTAATTTAAAATTTTTTAATTGTAAACAAATTAATTAAAAAAACTCTCCCAGGCTTTCTCTTAGAGATGGGTTCTCTAGATGCAGCTCAAGAGCATCTTCACTTAGCATCAAAAGAAATAAAACTGCAACATATACTTTTGTGGGTTTTTTGAAGGCATCGATTTTTTTGAAGTCATCAGATAAGAACCCAAGGCCACAAGAATATCCCAAGTCAGCGCCATAAATGACCATATGTCTTTCTGAACTGTAAATTGAATTGTTTCTAGAGTTGATTCTTTCCAAAACATTACTACTAGAATTTAATCTGTATCAACATTTTTTCCAAAATTTATCTTGAAAACGCTGTCAAGTTCTACCCTATGTAAGTTTCTTTATATTAGCAGAATTTATTGCAGTACATTACCATCA
>QWTY01003366.1:10809-14603 GCA_008033365.1 Pseudorectes ferrugineus | reverse complement strand
CCAGTCCCAGCTAAACCTGCAGTACAGCACTTCTGGATTCCAGAGCTGGAGCAAGTGGGCAAGGAAAAGACCCCCAAAGTGGCCCTCTACTATATCAGCATCTGATTGCAATTTCTGATGGCAATTTCTTCCTTTTTTTACACAATTTTCCATCTGTCTGGGTAACCAAAGCCATGCAGATGACTGGAAGGAAACGCCAATTCTTTTTACTTTTGTTGAAATGACTTTCACCCTTCTGCTATCGTATTCTCTGCTACATTTAATTTGTTTTGGTTTAGCACATTTTAGCTGAGCAAACAATTTGTATGTTATGACTTGAGCCCGTTTTAGAATTGTTAAGGATTTTTTTTTTCCTTTTTCACAGCTTTTTTTCTAACCTGTCTGTATTCAGCTCACACGCTGGGTTGTATTTAAACAGAAGATCAGCTGATAATTGCAACACCACTGCTGGCGTCGCTCGAGTGATGAGGCTGCCAGCATTTCCAGGTTGAATTTTGGCATCCGACATCGCAGCCTGGAAGCCAATTTTATTAAAATGAGTAGAGGGAAAAATCTGTTTGGCCTCTTTCGCTTGATAAGAGTATAAAAAGACAACATTTTAAAAGAATAAATGAATGTTGAGAACACAGTGCCTGACCTGCAGGGATTTTTGTGGTGTTTGCCACTGTGCTGAGGTGTGCAGGTCGATGTCTGGGGATGGGATCACCCTCATCAGAGCCACGTTGTCCCAGGTGAGGGCATTGACCACTCATTAATTACAAACTGGGGCATCAGAGGGGCACCCAAGAAGTGTTTGGAGCTGGGAGCCCACTGTCCCAGATAAGCACGGCCTTCCATGCAATCCCACAACGAGGCCAGTGCTGCCCCAGTTCATCCCAGAAATTCCACATTCCTCAGTAAAAATGCAGCCATCTACACTTATTATTGTCTGAGGGCCCATATCCTACCACCTCCTCTGGAAAATGTGCAACCACGCACCAGCAGAATACAGATGAAAATCTGCACTCATATAATTTTATATTTAAGCCTATGGGATAGGGATAATTACAGTTTTAGAATGGGATCAAAAAGCCCAGATCTACAGAGACTCTTTGAAGTCAATATCTATTTATTATAATTACACAACATCTTCCATCGGACCTGAAAGCATTATTCAGGCATTAATAAATTAAAGTTTGCAAAAGACAAGCTTCCCATGCCACTATTTATCCCCATTTTATGGATAGGCAACCTGAGGAACAAAGAGTTGAGGTGAGTTGCCTCTGTGTTCCAGCAGCACGTGGACACTGGTAGGTGCAGCGAGCCACAGGCTTTCAAACAGAACATTTGGCTCATCTTAGTCCCCAGATTCTCTTGACATTCCCTGTATTCTCACACCTGGGGCTTTCCTGGCTGGAGATGCCAAAGGCCAAACATTCCGGGATATAGTGAAGCTGCTTAGTTAATAAAACTATTAACACTTTGTATTTAATATTGTTTATCCAACAAATGCATTTATTTAACGACTGTGAGCTGCACAGAAACTCTTGTTCCACTCTTCCATGAATGAGAAGAAGACAGGAGAAGTGGAAATAGGACTTATACAGGTGGTTTAGGGAACTGAAATCCAAGCTGGGAAAGCTGGGAGACAAAACTCCCTATTGGTCACCCCTTTCCTTTAACTCCTGGGTCACAGCATGTCCCTGGTGGGTGAGGAAGGTGTGAAGCAGCCAGCAAACAGAATTCTGGAGCAATTTGGGCAATCTTCTAACAAAGGGCAGCAATTACTTAGCAGTTATTGAAAGGACAGTTCACCACTGAAATATTGCAGTGCTCCATGGAATGGAAATAAATTTGGGTCAGAATGGAGCGGTGCCAATCTATAACCAGTGTTTTATTCAAAATAAGTCTTCTGGCACGAGGAAGAGAATCACGGCATTGTTAAAGTTGGAAAAGACCTTTAGGATTACCGATTCCAGCCCTCCAGTAGCCTGAGATGGTGTTTTCTGGGGAAATTTGCACCTTGGAGATGGTGCTCCATGAAAACATGCTCATTACTGCTGCTCTATGCAAGGGCAGAGGACACCAGTGCTGCGGGTGATGCTCCAAAGACTGCCCAGCTCCAGCTGCTGGCACTGCCCAGGCATCCCCAGAGCAGCAGGAATTTGCTCCCACTCACCCCAGTTGTGGCATCAGGGCACAATTGCTGGGATCAGCCTCGCATAGGACCAGGCAGAGTTCATGAAATCCACCTTGGCTGTCAGGGCTGGGCTTGCCTCGGCTTTTAGAGGGAAGGAAGCAGTGTTTTCCTTGGGTTGGCAGAGGGCAGTGTGTCTCCTCGCATGCTCCACGGGCACCTCTGTGGCAGGAGAGGCACAGCTGGCACGGGCAGAGGCACTGTGTGATTGTGTCCTGCTCTCCTGGGTTCTGATCCACGAGAGTCCCTCTGCTCTCCAAGACAGACACCCTTAGGAAAGGCTCCCACCAACTTCCTCTGCTGTGATTTTCCCTTTTTCATTATGTTTGACATTTTTGAGACTGAGCTTTGTTACAGACTATTAGCCTATGGCAGTAGGCTGGGGAGATAAGACTTCATCAAGCTATAAATCACACCAAAGCGTGGAAAAATGGGAAATTCTGAGGTTGCACCGGCAGCTCTGGTTGGGTTCGCCTGAGCGTTGGACTGATTGCAATATTTCAAGCGACTGCTGGTATCAGCCAATGCTGCAGCTTGCAGGGAAATGAGTTTGGTGCCTTGTGTCTGAACAGCAACACTATTAAAGTTTTGTACTTAGCATCGTTACTGACTTTGTGGGATCACTGTAGCAAGTTTTAAATGATGCATGAAATGAAGAATTCCTGCCCATCCTAAGGAGAGATAATGCAGATAATAGACTGCCTTGCAATCACAGCTGTGCAGTGTTTTTTTGTTCTGCTCGCAGAAATGCCCTCCAAAGCCCAAAGTAACAGTATATACAACACACTCACAGGGTGGGATTTTCCTCACTGGGTTTATCTGACTATTCTCCCTCTCCCCACTCATGCATATGTTCCAGGAAGGCAGAGTCTATGGATTATGGACAGGGGCACAGATGCCCAGAGCCCACAGCTCAGCCCTGTATCCTAAGGGTACTCGTGCTCCTCTCCACCACGGAGCTGCTGCAATAATTTCATAGCTGCTGCTGCCCAGATGTTGTTTCATGTCGGACTTTAAACCATCACAGTGGGTGACTGCAGGTGTTCCCAAGCAGGGAAGAGCCCCAGTTTGCTGCACCACACACAGGACCCCAAACCAGCAAGCAGCAGGAGCAGGAGGCAGTATTTTGGTATTTTGGCCAGCAGACCTCCATGGGTGACTCCAAAGATTTGTGCAATCATTCACAACCCAATGGTTCAAACCCAGAGAAGAAATTCCAGGTACAAGACGTGAGACCCCACCTTAGCAATGTTCCCGTTTGAGATCTGGATTTGGCTGAGGGAGCCCTGGCACATCCCAGTTCAGGTGTGTGGGTGAATGTACGGATGGACAAAAACAGTCACAGTGGTACAGTCAAGGCAGGTTTTTATCACTCAGGTTTTGTGTCATCCACTTGGGTGTTTTGTCATGTCATGTTTGCTCCAAAAGTCACGTTTCAAACAGATTTATACTGTCATGTGCTTTATACTCTGAGAACTTAATTTTTTTCCTTTTTTTTTTTTTCTGAACAGCATTTTTTATGTGTGAAAAATCGATAATAAATCACATGGTCTTGCTACTCAAGGCCTCCTCTTTTGTTCAGTGCCCTGGTGAGTGCGAAGGGCATTGACAACACACA
>QWTY01003366.1:809-5809 GCA_008033365.1 Pseudorectes ferrugineus | reverse complement strand
GACAACTTTGATACCTCACACTCCTGCACAAACACCCTTCACAGCCTCTGTGGATTTCTGGGACATCATGGGAATCAGCTGTCAATTTCCTTTACGCAAATCATATGAAAATCTCTGTAGGCACACAGGAGAGTGGAGGAAGTGTGGTTATAAATACCCAGAAGCACTAGAACTGTGAAGAGAAGGGCATGGAAATGTGCATGTGTTTTTATTCTAAACAAATTGATCATTAGCCACAGCATTAATAGCAATCCACCACGCTGGACCTGATTTCAGAGCTGACAAAAAGCCGTATTTCTAATTCATGTCAGAGTATTGCCAGTCTTCCCACGCTCCTGATGCTCCAGGCACGTACCTGGAGCATCAAAACCAGGACAGAAATGGACCTTCCACTTGTCTCACCACGTTCCTCTTGGACCACACGTTATTCCCATATCACTGAAAAAATACATCCCATATTATAGCATCGGGCATGACCTCCACAACGTGTTTAAAATCAGCATCCTCATTGCATATCAAGCTGGTCTTTGCCAGAACAAGCTGCTGGTTTCGCGAGGCGTTTTCCATGGAAATGAGCTCCGGAGAAGGAAGCTGTGGGAGTCTGTCAAGCACGCAGTAAACTCAGGTCTGAAGCGTGGCATTTCCTGATGCACATCCTTAATTACAACAACAGAATAGAGAGTGTGGAGGAGGAACTTTTACAGCACATTAAAGCAAGGAGTGATAGGTGGTACAGCTGTCTGGATTTCCTTGGAAATACGAAGCAATATCATTTATTAATTATGCTGAGGTAACTGGGAAGAAATTTAAATATAGAAGTACCTGAAACCAGTAATTGGCTGGAAAGTTCCCCCCCATCCCTTACTCTGCTGCTGTAGAAATTACCAACAAAATATATTCCGCTTCATTTCCCATGACACTAAACACTTGGAATATGGTTCCACATCTTAATATTATTGAAAGATGAAGTGACATTATGAAAAAACCTAACACAGAGTTCCTCTCTTCCCGAGCAGGCAGTGCCAGCTCCGTCTCCTGGAATATGAATGCTCCTTTCTTTAGCATTCCTGGGAATGTGGAGGACCTGCTATACAAAGCTGGTCTCAAAATCATTCTTCTCCTCATGCTCTTGTCCCATGATTGACTTGCAAAAATAGGGAATCAACAGATTGGTTTCAGCCTCCAAGATGAGCTGCTGGACTTCAGAGTGGGAGAAAAACATTTATGAAAATACAACAAAACTGTGTAAACCTGATCTGGCATCAAACAACATTGAATAATTTAGGGATAACACTCATCACCTGCAAAGGAGGAGCATGTGCATGACATAAGTGTCCAGAAAGCTGTCCACGGATATGAGGAAAGCAAAAAGGAATGGGGCAACTCCTCTCCTAAATCACCTGGAAATCCCCAGCCTGGTGCTCCTCGGAGAGGTGCCTCCATCAGCCTTAAAAAGAGCTGGATGAACTCCCAGGCTGGGAACTGGTGGTTCATTCATCACAGATCGATCACTAAACTGGTATGGAAATTCCCACTGAGGATGGAGCATAGTGACGAGACAAACCGTGTTGTTCTCCAGCAAAAATTGGTTTGATGGATCAAAGTCGTAGAGCAATTGCCACTGCAAATTATGATTTTTATTTTAAATAGAATATTTCAGTTATTAGTGCAAAATATCTCTCTAGCTGTAAATGTAAGACCCACATCAATTAAAATGGAGCATTGTAGGTCTTAAACATCCAGGATTTAATTGTCGAAAGCAAGTAAATTCTAGGTTAAATCTATTATTCCAGCCTTTTAATCCTGTGGGATAAAGGTAGTTGACAGATTATATATCCAGCCCCACTCAAGAGGAACAGTAGGGCTGGCCAACAATAGGGTGGGTGTATTAAAGAATAATTTCCACTTTCCCCAAAGACATTTATTTCTGTTTTACAAGGCATAACAAGTTTATTTTGATGGCTACCAGACCCACCAACTTTCCTTGGAATCACGCAAAACGATTCCTCAAGAACCACCATGCCAGGCAGTGTAGGAAACACATTTCAGAGTGGTTGTTAAAGATAAATTCCTTGGAAGTTTGACTTGGCATTCTTCAATTACTACTCTAATTATTCTTCTATTACTTAGGCAGTGAGCCAAAGGTTTCCTGGGTGCAGAGGAAGTTAATAGGGGAGATGAAGCAAGATTGTGAGGCCATGTCAGCATATGTTCATTAAAACCCGATTCCTTCAGCATTAAACTCACTCCTGGCTCCAACAACGTTCTACTCTGCCTGCGTATTTAATGATAAAAAAATAAGAATAATTATTTACAATATTTCCTGACCCAGTTTCTTTGGTTGTTTGTTCAGAATTGTACCTATTTTTTAAAAAAAACCTGAGGAATTCATTGGGAAATCTACAGTAAAGACAGTGCTGTCTCCTGTTCGTTGCTAGAAGGAAATTAAGGAGTTTCCAAAAGCTTCCCAGTAATCCCCACTGCTTTCCAGCATTCAGCACTGGATATATATAATTACATATGAAAAAATTACATTTGAAGAAAGTTATTTAAGTCGCAAAGCCAAGTACTTGAAAGTTAAGAAACGGCATTTTTACCATTGCCTGTGCAATCCTGGTTCTTCCCACTTTTGTATCCAACTTCTAATATTAAAAGAGAGGGAATGGGAAAATATTACGTGGTTATGCAGTTAAAGATTGGATCGTAATGCACGTGCTCCTGGGAGCAGAAATGGGGTTGCAGACATATGTAACTGTAAATCTGGCATTCCTGAACATCCAGATCCTGCCTATCCAAACCAAATAACTTCCTTTTAACATATTTTTATGTAATTTCCTGGTTTGTTTCATTTCTAAGGGAATATTTATAAAGCAAATCATCTTATGCAGGGCTGTTTAAAATAATATTGATTTCTTGCGTCCAGCTCCCTTTGTTTTTCTCTGTCTTCCATGCTTGCTCACCTTCTTTTCCTGGGAAAATACGGAAATCTTCTCCCTGTGCAGGCACCTGGGGGTGTTAGGGGGTGGTGGGAGAAGATGCAGGGATTAAGGTGATGTTGGGCCCCAGGGTCAGGGTCAAGATTCTTTGGAATTTCACTAAAACCCACCTGTGACCTGGGAGCCAGGGGAGGGAAACTCCAGAAAAAAAGACAAAGGGGCTTCTTAAAAACCAGTTTATAACTCAGTTAAAGCTGAGAGACATTTTGTGGGAGCAGAGAAGGGCCTTTTCTGGCCTGAAGGGTTTCTCCCTGCCAAATTTCAAGTCAGATTTCATGCAGCTGTTGGAGCTCATCCCAAAAAAAACCCGGTCTTGGGAATCTCCCTCAGCATGGAGGTCTGGGTGGCCAAGGGGTTCCTGCTGAGACACCATGAGGGGCTCTCCTCTGGTTTTTTGGAGTCTGAGGAGTTTGCCATTGGTGGTAGAGGAAGAAGAAAGTCATCTCTGAATTTCCAGCGCCTCAAGGCTCATCCCCAGCCCATCCCATTGGAATGGGATGGGACATCAAAGGAGAGACAGAAGGAAAAATCTACTGTAAATGTTGAAAATTGATCTAAATCCTCCCTGGACAACCTGCTTATTTAATATGTTCACTTGAATTCATTTCACAGTCAGAGAAAATGAGAATTTTTTAAAAATAAATGTTTATTAATGCAAGTTATGGGCAAAAAAATCCACTCTCTTCCTCCCCCTCCACCCCAAACTCAGTACAGAGAGAACCTGAGCTGTGCTCAGCATTAAATGTAAAAATCTATATATTTTTATTTCCTTTTTTTTAAAGTGGGCTTAGCGAAAACACGATTTCATGGATCACCAATAAACAAGTTTTTTAAAAATTTTCCCTTTTAAAATGATGAAGGGAAGAAAAAGTATTAAGGTAGCCAAATCTCCACGATGCCTTACAGCATATTAGGTATGGATCCAACCTCAAAGAATTTTTATTAACCTCTCACTGCTTCCAAATTCAGAAAAATTCCCCCAAATCTGTGTTTAACGTCCCACATCAGAAGCTGCCAAACATCTCAACACGACTGAGGACCACAGACAGTGTTTCTGCTCTCCTCCAGTGTGGTTTGGAGCTGTGTCCTCACCCCACGGGGAGGCACAGCAGTTTGCATGTCTGGCATTTTTTAGTGCACAACGTGGATATTTAGAGGCAAAACCTTGGATTCCACACCCCTGCTCCAATCTGCAGGGATCTGGAACTGAGGGTTTGGCCCTCAGCTGGGTTTGGCAGGGAGCTGCTCTCCGTGCAATGCACCAGCACGAGAATCTGCCCTTCCCAGCCAGCCCTGAGCATCTCCCACCACCAGAACCCTTTCTCCTGGGCTGTGAAGTGGCCTTTCCACACAATATTGGCAACCTGTCTTAAGCATTATTCCTTATGTTTTAACCTGTTTGTTTTCCCACAGATCTCCCTGCTTTAAACCTCAGAGGTGCAGAAGCCAGAGGGGTTTTGGGGGTGGTGGGAGCCAGCAGATCAGGGGTGTTTGTGCCCAACCTCTGCAGCCCTCCTGGCTGGGGTGGGTGCTCCAGGCTGAGCATCCTTGCTGGGGAAACTGGTTCTGACTGGGGTCTGGCCAGGAACTTTGAAGCAGAGGCATTCAGGGGTCAGTACTGGTGCTGGTAATGGTCAACCCCTCTGTCGGTGACACGGACAGTGGGATCAAAGGACCTTTGGCAAATTTTCTGATGACACCAAGCTGTGTGGGGCAGTCACAGGCTGGAGGGAAGGGATGGATCCAGAGGGACCTGGACAGGCTGGAGAGCTGGGGTGATGAAAAATTCCTCGTGAGCCAGCAGTGAGCGCTCCCAGCCCAGAAACCATCGGAGTCCTGAGCTGCATCCAAAGCACTGTGGGGAGCAGGGCGGGGAGGTGTAGTGAGAGGACAAGGAGCACTGGGTACAAATTGAAAGAGGGGAAATTTAGTTTGGATATTAGGGAGAATTTCTTCCCTGTAAGGTGAGGAGGTCCTGGTGCAGGATGCCCAGAGAAGCTGTGG
>QWTY01003364.1:0-17113 GCA_008033365.1 Pseudorectes ferrugineus | reverse complement strand
CCTCAAATCCTGTGCCCAGTTTTGGGCCCTTCATGGTAAGAACGACATTGACGTGCTGGAGCAAGTCCAGAGAAGGGCAGTGGAGCTGTGGAAGGTTCTAGAAGCTAGGTCATATGTCTGAGGGAGCTGGGGTTGTTTAGCTTGGAGAAGAGGAGGCTCAGGGGTGACCTTATCACTCTCTACAACCACCTGACAGGAGGCTGTAGCCAGGAGGAGGTCATCCTCTTCTCCTGGGTAACAAGTGACAGGACAAGAGGAAACGGCCTCAAGTTGTGCCAGAGGACATTCAGGTTGGCGATCAGGAAGAATTTCTTCACTGAAATGGTAGTTAGGCATTGGAACAGGCTGTCCAGAGAAGTGGTGGAGTCACCATCCCTGGAATTGTGCAGGACGTGACTAGATGTGGCACTCAGTACTATGGTTTATTCAGCATGGTGATATTTGGTGAAAGGTTGGCCTCAATAGTCTTGGAGGTCTTTTCCACCTTTATGATTCTATGCTTCTAATAGTTTGTGCTTTTCAGTAACTACACTTATTCAGTAAAATAATACTTTTCTTTTAAGGCATACTTTTTTGCTGCAGGAGAATTTCTCATGCATCTTATGTTGATAGTGAACAAAATGCTTAAATGTATAAAAGGTGAAATGGCTTACAATTTCTGTGATCTGACAAGGAATTCTATCTTCCAGAAGTAGTGTCCACATGGAACCTGCAGAAGATATACTTTTATTTCTGTTGGATGAAATATAAGATTCATACTGCAAAGACAGAATTCTGCATCACTAAAAAGATTTTCTTTTCAAAACCCCCTCAGCCTTGGTGAGGTATGATAGTACATGTTTCATCTGTGAAAATAAGTTAACACCATTCCTTCACTTTGGCTATCTAGAACAGTCATAGTTTAGCCCTTTGATGACAAACTCAATGGGACACAAGTTTTTCAAAAAGTCTTTGAAAAAGACTACACACGTCCCCTGACCTCTGTAGCTAGGACAGTACTGAAAAACAATTAATCAAAATTCATTTCCCATCTTTGAAACTGCCCTTTTCCTTTCAGGAAAAAGACAGCTTGTCTTCCCATTCTGCAGATGTTAGTACTGTGAAATAACATATTCAGAATCCTAAGCATTATATGAAAAGAATTTATTTAAAAACAAAATAAAATAATTATGGTAAAAGACATTTATGCTGTTCTGTTCTACAAAAGAAGTTTACTGTTCTTTCAGATTTTTTTTCTGTTGTATTTCAGTATAGTTGAATTTCAATATTATTCCACTGAGTTATCACAAAAAATAAGTATAAATTAAATAAACACAAAAATATATAAATTATTCTCATCAAGCTGATGCCAAGTGCTCAAAAATAAGAGTATTCTGGAAAGTTTAAAGTTTTCTTGCATACAGTCACAGTAACTTCCTTTATTCACATAAAGCTTTGAAGGAAAGGATGGTTTTGGTTGGTTTTTTTTTGTTTTTTGGGGTTTTTTGGCTCTGCTTTGTTTCATTTCCCTGTAGAATAGCATAAATTTCTTTTAACTTCCCATATTCCCTAGAAAATATGAGATTAGAGTCCAATGTCTGATATAATATCATAAAGAGGTGAATACCTCTGTTACACATTTTTTTTTACATTGTCTTGTTCAGCTGTCACTGGGTTGCTCTTCCCAAACATTACGCCAGTCAGAGCAGTCCTTCAGATCACTTCTGTCCTTCTATCACTTTTAAGTTATGAATTTTTACCTGATATCATCATGTAGAAAACTATCTTCTTTCTGTAAAGAAAAATAAAATCTTGTTTAGTTTTGCTACTGACATAGGCCTTTAATCGGTATTTGTGATCACAGTCCACTTTTCTGTTCTTTTATCTCTTTTTTTTTTTGTCTTTCACCAGAAGAAAAATTCTGGCTTCAAAAAGCTTTTATTCCAGCTCACACTAATTAGATCTATTTCATTCTAACACAATATCAAAAAATGTTTGAATAGTAATTGACTTATGAGGACTCCTATGCATCTTCCATAGCAGCAAAACTTGATACATTGATACACTCTACTTCTATTTCATACCTAATAAAACATCTAGATTACTTTTCTGATGTGGAAGCCTCAATAAAAAAGCTGTACATCTCTGGGGAAAAATGCTGAAGTGTAAAAATACAGTTTGTTATAGTTAGTTGAAAGATGGCAATGGTCCTTCTGACTATATTTATACTAATAAACTGAGCAGGTCTGGAGAATGGTTCACACAAAATATCAGACTGCTTTGTTACTCTAATGCCTCTTAATACATAACTTTTACTACAGCAAAAAACATCCTCTCAATCAAACTCAGGTATAGAGGGGGCTCACATAGGTCAAGGCTATTATTGGCACCCATATGAATAATTCCTTCTTTTTCTGGAATGAAAAAGAGTATAAGCCATATGGATGGGGGATCTGTTATGGCACCTGTCTTCAGGGACAGAGTGCATGTCCTGTCCCTTTGTTGATGTAGACATTTATTGCATTTAAAATATTTTTATAAGCTGCCTGCAGAATATTTTCATGGAAAATCCATATAATTTTTTTCTCAATTATTATTTGTTTGTTTCTTTGGGTTTTTTTTTTTTTTTTATGGTTACTTTGCTTTGTGTTTTTGCTTTTACTTTTTGCATGAGCTTGGTCTCTCCTTACTTCAAAACAAATGATTACTTCTTTCTGAAGAAACAGCAGTTTCTACTTTTTCTAGTCTTTTGACACAGAATACTTTGTATAGAATCTGTGGTTTCTCTGCAGTTGTATCCTGGTTACTTCTGACTTTTCAACACCTTTGATCCAAGTGCTGGCATAAAGCACTAGTATAACAAAGTAATTTTATGATGGCTTCTTTATGAACTTTACATTTAACATTTGCTCTGAACCACACATCAGTATTTGACATTGCTTCACAATGAGATGTGGAGGAGTCTAGGCTACGATTATTTTTGTTTCCCTTTCTGGAATACTGGGGATAGTATGGACAAATATCCTTATTGTCTTTGCTCAAGGCCTTCAAAATAACTGGGGACCAGGTTAACCCTACTGTACCATCATGTTTGTCTTCCCAGGCTGCCTTTAAACACCACTGGGATCAGGGAAGATAACAGCGAGAGAAGTGAGACCAGTGCCTGATGAAGTTCATAAGCCGTTTGCTCATAAAAAGGAGAAAAATATGGATCACCTGAATTGTCTTTCAGTAGTTACAGAATCACAGTTCTACACTAGAATGCTTTCAAGTATGACACTCTTACCTTTCACCCAAGTCTTTTTCATGCTTGATGCTCTCTCTATGTAGTTCTATCTGAGAACATGTAGTGAAGTTGTTGGCATAACACTTTGTAACTCCCGAGCCATTTAATGTTCCTAAATAATTTGAGATGATTTCATCTCTCTTCTGCCCTTCGAAGTTGTTTCCATAAGAATAGAAAAAAGTCTCACATTAAAATATTTTAAGATCTTGAAAATAAGAAATATGTACCTTACCTTCCTTATTTTAAATTAATGAAGTGACAGATCTATGTGCTAGCTGTCTGATTATTCCTTGATTTAAGAGTAACTTCTCTTGCATCATATACAGTAAATTAAACAGATTTTTTCTTTTCAAAACAGAATAAGTAGGTTAGGGAAGAAAATAAAAGGACAAGTATTAGGGAAAAACCTGTTGTGTTAGAAATCCAAAATATGCTAGGTGAAGTTCCACTTGTCCTGCTAACAGCAACTCAATATGCTCAACAAGCATGAGTAGTGACAGTAAAGAATAATTTGAATAGCCTTTTATAGTAACTACTTAGCATAAGATAAAATAGACTTTCCCATTATAAAAGAACAACCTAAATTAAATTACTGAATCTTGGGAGAACCTACTATAAAAGCAGGTGTGAACTGGTAAAATATAGCTTGTATGGATAACATATCTATATGAATCTATGTGGTGCATCTATGGATGATATCAGCTGACATGATTCTGTATTTTCTAACTTTATACCATATATTTAGATTTATAATTGTGTAGGTAATTTTTGGGTGTACACAGAGATGTGGATGAATGACTGAATCTTTGTTATAAATTTCTCCATATTTAACTAGTTGCTGATAATAAATTGTTATTAGTTATAACACATATAATGAAAAATTGTTGTGGCATTTCCTTTAAAGAAAGTAGTGGGAAGAAGAAGTATGACTCACAGTCACAAAATTCCTACAGACACTCGTTAGGGTGTATTTTTGGTATCACACTTGTATAGACCTCTGCACAAGCTCATAATATAGTCTTTTTACATAATGTAAATGGCAAAAAATAATTTCTGAGTGCAATGAGGAGCAACATAAACAGTCTCTTGTCTAATAGTAAAGAAACCATGGCATTTGGTGAAGAAATAGGAAACTAATATAATCTTAGGACTCACTGCTTCTATCTGGACTCATTTGCATTTTATTGCTGCTGTCTAGAGAGAAAGGAGAGTGAAAGTACTTTATTTTTCTGTGTAGCTAATGAAGGTGCCGAAGGAAAAAATAATCATTAAAAGGCTGCTGTTCCTGCTCATATACTCATGCCTGAGCAGGAGCAAGTGCATGGAGAGAGTGAGCAAATGTGCTAACCAGATTTCATCAGCTTCTGAAGTGGGCGAAATAGGGCTAAGCCTCCTCTCACATATGTCAAGAATCAAAGCGGGTAGCAGCTTTGTTTAGCACAGCACACTGTTTATTTTAAACAAATATTTACTTTTGTTTGTCCTTATTCCATTTCTCTTTCTCTATGTTTAAACAATATAGGTAATTTCCATATATTCTGATCTTCCCTATATTACCCTACAGCCCAACTGTTCTGAAGTGAAATTCAAAACAGTTGAAGAAAATGGTTGAAGAAAAAAAAAAGCCTTTCAGTCCTATCAGTGATCACAGACCAAGAGAAGCCAAACTGTAATATTCAGGTGTACTGCTCAGATAGGCCTTTAATCTTGGACCACAACAAATATGGAATTAATTTCTTTTAAAGGGAATAAATGCATGAAATTTATGGAGGGATGCTAGCTGAGTAAGAAAACTACTAAATATGTGCAAGGGTCACAAAATCAATAACTGAGAAAGTTACTTTCAGACTGGAGTATTAATGGACTCTTTCTCAGGGTATTTAATGGTCATATCAATCCAAAGTCCACCCAACTCCTTATTGAGAAGTAAATATGAATAACTTATGCTTCTAAAATAAAATTCCTGTTCCTAAGTAGCTTTTCACGCTAATTGATGATGATTCTTTCTGACAGTCCTGTAAAATTAGCTGTAAAACACTATAAATTATTCTGAATTCTAAAATCCAGTATTGAGGAAAATAAGATCAGTCCTCTATTTTCAAAAGAAAAGAGACACAAAGGAAAAAAAAAAGAGATAGAATTGTAAGTAAATAAATATACTTAAAGAAAAAAGAGTAAAATTAACACTGTATCTTTTAATATGTGGAAAATGATACCACCCTTGGTGATAAAGAATTAATTCAAAATCCTATTATACATCTTCTGTAATGATTTTTCAGGAAGGAAAATTTGTTTCATAATAAATATCTTGTTAATCTAAGTATCACTTACAGCAAAAGAGGGAGGGGGGTGCTTTAGCCATCTGGTTAAAAAGAGAATAGTTAGTAATTTTCCACAGCTGTTTACTTTGATTCTAAATGTTCTGAAAATGGGTAGCACATTTCATCTAAGACACAGAACTGGAGAGACAGTACAGGTGCTAGGCTCTCTCCCAGCTCCAACATAAACTTGCCACCCCACTCTGAGAAGACACATCCATCTTCTCTTCGGTTATAAGAGAGAGTCTTTCAGGGGTTGTTTATACTGTGGAGCCTCATTCTGTGATAGTGATGCCCATGTAAGTCCTAGATTGTTAGTTATAGATGTAGTGAATCATTCAAAGTCATGTGATGATAGTCTACAGATCTACCACATATATAGACAATACCATATTTAGTGAGACAGAGCCCTCTCCAGAGCAAAATGAAACACTTAGTTACGTGAGACGTGAAAAAGGCTGAGATACTCAGTGATTGTTTTCCTCAGTCTTTATTAGAAGGTGCAGCAGCCACACCACTCAAGTTGCAGAAAGAAAAGGCAGTAACTGGGAGAATGAACAGCTGCCAACTGTAGGAGAAGATAAAGTTCTAGAACATCTCAGGACCCCAAAGGTACACAAGTCCTTGAGACCTGATGAGACGGATCCTTCAGTCTTGAGGAAACTGGTAATTGAAGTTGCTAAGCCACTGTCCATTATATTGAGATGTTGTGGCAGTCTGTTGAAGTTCCCACTGAGGGAAAAAGGGAAACATAGCCCCATTTTTTAAGAGAAAAAAAGCAAGCACTAAGGAACAACAGATCAGTCAGTCTCACCTTGGTGCGGGCAAGATCATGGAGCAGATCCTCCTGGAATCTATACTAAGGCACCTGGAAATTAAGGAGGTGATTTGTGACAGCCAGCATGGCTTCTCTAAGGGAAAATTGTGTCCAACAAATTTGGTGGCGTTCTATGACGAGCTTACAGTCTTGTTGGATGAGGGAAGAGTAACAGATGTCATCTACCTGGACTTGTGTAAAGCATTTGTCACTTTCCTGGACAACATCCCTGTCTCTATGGCATGGACTGGATGGACCACTCAGTGGATAAGGAATTGAACCTCAAAGTGTTGAAGTCAACAGCTTGATGTCCAAGTGGAGACCAGTGATGGGTAGTGTTCCTCAGGGGTCGGTGTTGGGAGTGGCACTGTTTGACATCTTTGTCAGCAGCATGGACAGTGAGATTCAGTGCACCCTCAGCAAGTTGCCCATGACTCCAAGCTGTGTGGTGTGATCAACATAAAGGGAAGGGATGCCATCCAGGGGGACCTTGACAGGCTAGAGAAGTGGGACCATGTGAATCTCATGAAGTTTCTCAAGGCCAAGTGCAAGGTCCTGCATGTTGGTCAGGCTAATTCCAAGCACAAATACAGTCTGTGCAGAGAATGGATTGAGAGCAGCCCTGAGGAGAAGGACTTGGGAACGTGAGTTGTTGAGAAGAGTGATGTGACCTAGCAATGTGTGCTCACAGCTCAGAAAGACAATTGTACCCTGAGCTGCATCAAAAGCAGAATGACTAGAACGTTGAGGGATTTGATTCCGCCCCTGGACTCAACTCTCTTGAGACCTCATCTGGAGCATTGCATCCAGCTCTGAGGCCCTCAACATAAGAGATATGTACCTGTTGGAGGAAGTCCAGAGGAGTGCCTTGAAGCATCTCTCCTATGAAGATGGGCTGAGAGAGGCTGTTCAGTCTGGAGAAGAAAAGGCTCCAGGGAAGCCTGGTAACAGCCTTTCAGCACCTAAATGGGTCTTACAAGAGAGCTGGGGAGGGACTTTTCACAAAGGCTTGTAGTAATAGGAGAAGGGGAAATAGCTTTAAAATGAAAGTGGGTACCTTTAGATCAGAAATAAAAAGGACATTCTTTGCAGTGAGGTTGGTGAGGCACTGAAACAGACTGTCCAGAGAAGCTGTGGATGCTGCTTGACTGGATGTGTTCAACACCCTTTGCATGGGGCTTTGAGTCACTTGGCCTAATGGAAGGGGGGCTTGGAACTAGGCAATCCTTACAAGGTCCCTTAAAATCCACACCATTCTATCACTCTATAAATGTTTATTCTATAAAAAATCACCATGAAATATGCCATTTTGAATGAGGTTCTAGCCTTGAAAGAGGGTGGTATCAATTTCCATGTACTAAAAGATATTGCACACACTACACAGCTGTTGTACCTAATCCGTACAAGCAGTGAAGCTAATTAGCCTTGGCACAGCAACACACTGACATTGCTGCGTTGCTTGGGTTCTGTCAGAGCAGCTCAGGTATCTCCACAGAACTCCACAGTTCAATGCAGGCATACACAACAGGAATCAAATTCTCACTTCCCATACTCCACTGCTTAGATAATGCCGACCCTGAAATCAAATAATGTCTCTAATTAAAGGAGCATTTTTAGCAGAAAGGAAAGTCATGCTAGCAGATTGCAGTTGAGTAGGGAAGGGAAAGAAATGATGAAGACACAAACCTGAGAAGTAAAATGCGAAAAAGTATGTACCAAAGTAATGCTTATCATTTTAGATTCTTGTTCTGTCATATAGCTCAATTTAATAATTTAAACCAAAAATATAAAATTTCAGGTAATACAGTAAATCTTGCATCTACCATGAGGATGAACAGCATCCCAGGCGAGGAATGAGACAAAAGAGTGCTCATGATCTTAAATATTGCTTCTAGTTACACAGGTTTTTTTTCCTCTGAAAAACAATGAAAATTTCTTTTTTCTTACACATCATTCACATACTTTCTGGAACTTGATCTCACTATAGAATAAGCAATGAGAGAAAATTGTACAGAAGCTTGACAACCTTTTGGAATAAAAAAATTATATTATCACGTACACATATATTATATATTTTTATCCTTACCTATTTTATATCTACACAACAGCTAAATATTTTTCCAGCGATACTATCCCTGATAAATGTCTGTAATACTACTAATATTTTAACTGAACTATGTAGTCTAGACGTTTCCTGAACATGGTCCCTTAAGTTCCAAGAGCACATGGGTATGTTAATACTAAGCTTGAAAAATGAAGTTTTATTCCTTTCACCCCAAACCGAGTAGTGCTTTTTTTTCTAGTATTCTGTGTTGATTTCAATGGCACGTGGAAAATATTCAAACTGGGAGCAGTAACTCATTTAATTTGTCCTTTACTCTAAGCAAGTAGGATTTCAGCAAGTCTGACTGGCAATATGCTGTCTGAATCCAATGCATAAGATGACTATTTTGTCTCAAAAGGTTTTTTAAAACAGCTGTCAAGGCAACTTGAAAAGACTTGGCTTTTAAAGACTCCTGTGGAGGGGGCAGGTAGCAACAGTTGCAAATTACCACAGGCAAGAAATCCAATTCCACATTTGGGATTTGGTCCAAACTTGGACCATCAATAAATGATTATTGGGTGGATAAAGGGCTCAGTAGAGCTCACCTGGTATAAAGCAGGTGGTAGAAGCCGATTTAACACAAACCCTTCCATTCCTACGTTACCCCCCACTTGCGCTCAGGGTTAATGGTTTGTACTGTCTTGGATCACGCTGGATTATGCCCCCTATGTCACTGACAAAAGGCCTTTGTATAATTGTGTGACTGTTTATACTATGAGATCAACACCATAGAAGCAGTTGTAGAAGCTGGTTTTCTGAATTCCTCTTTGGTTCTGTATTTTATCACCATAGGTAACATGGAAAAAAATGGAAGGTTTACAGTGGAGCAGGTCATCAAAATTCCTCCCTATCTTTTATCTTAATCTTCTTCCTTTCAGCCTGAATTCTTTCTGAGTGATGTGTCACAGAGTTTCTGGCAACATTATACCTGCCATTGTGTTACAACCAAAATACATCAAGCCCTTCAGGCAGTAATCAATTGTCTTCAGTTTGTGAAAGCAATCAGAAAACCTGGACTCACAACATTAAAATAACGGGAACACTTAAGCAATGCAAGTAATTTTAACATGACCCAGGTTCCACTTTAGTATCAGGAATTGTGAATGGAAAGAGGGAAAAAATCTAAGCTGATTAAAATATGTGCTCTTGTAGGAGGAAGACCAACTGAAATAGACACCTTGGTTGAAGGCGCAATATCTATTTAATTCTGTACTGTTGCATAGGAGGAAGTCATACTCCTGTCAACATATTTTTTATATTCTTACATCTCACAGTTTTTGACCAAAGTTGCTGCTAGTCAAGGTCTGTTTTTAGAAAAATGTTTCTGTGTCAGAGCATGGTGGGGGAGATGCTTTTAAACTCTCTTTGTGTGTGTGTGTGTCTATTTGAAAGGCTGTTATCAGCATGTCAGGGTGTGTGGCTTTGGCGTCGTCTGGCTGTGAAGCTACACAATGCATCCTATGTAAGACTTGCAAGGTGATCTCGGTTTAAACTAAGCCTCTCATACCTACTATCAAGGGTGACAGGTACAGGGAATTTTCGACTAATTTGTTATTTTTTTCCTGCAATTCAAACTCAGCATAGTATCAATGTACCAACTCAAGTTACTCCATTTCCCTTTTATCAAATATTTTAAAATTGAAAGGCACTGAAAAATATTTCAAAATTATTTACTTTGCCCAGAAGCACGACAGCAACCAGAATAATGGATACCTCAGTGTTAATAAACATTTGAATTTAAGCTAAACACCTGCTTAAGTGTAAGCGAATACTATTTTCTTCTTTCCTGAATCAAAATAAGAACTGGGTAATCTCTTTAAAGAAGATGGTTAGATGTTTAGTACTCTCATAGTTATATTTATTTGTGTACTTTGAGATATATTTTGTGGAAGAAATGTTGAAGATGCAGTTCTGGCTGTCTCTCTTCTTGTGTGGCCTTGTAATTCCTTTCATCTTGTGATCAGATGTTTGCAAAACAGTTACATTTTGTAAACTGGACAGACCTCATGCTCCCCGAATAGAGAAGTCGAGGATGTGCATATCTTTACTTTGGTAAGAGGGTATGAATCCCCTCCCTCTACTGTTTCTCCCAGATGAAATATTTTGGGGAAAATATATTGTATCTATATATAAATACACGATATATAGCTATATACACACATAAAATATATTTAATATAGCTGTACCTTAATCTCTGATTAAGTCAAAATCTGGCCTAAATGAAGCCCACAGGAAAAGTCCAGGATCTTTTGATGAGACATTATTTTCTTACTTATCTTGTCAGATGGATACTTTCAATTGTAACTCTGATATATTGACATCTCATGAGGCTGTTGCAGCTATACCTACATCAGTGAATTGAAACAATCAATAGCGTAACATCCATGCCATTTGTAATGCCAACATGATTCCTCACAGAATTTTAGACTACAACACAGTAATACTCTTCAAAAATATCCAGTCATGACTCAGGGAAGCCTTTCCTGAAGCCATTTTGACCATATGAATTCAGATTATGTCATGCCATTTACCTTCTGGGATAGGTAAAACATGGTCATGATCTATTTTATTATCCTCTGTATACCTCATATATTTTCCATAGAGGACCATTTATTTAAATGCAGGCTATGATGTATGAGTTTTATGATTTGTGAAGAATTTAGTTTCTTAAAAGTATAGCTCCCCCAGAAAGAGTTTAAGAATAAATTTTAGTTTCAATAAAGAGAAATCTCTCAGGAATTTTATTAGAGATCTACTGAGCTTTATAATTGTAAAATCTTAAAATATGGCATTTGCTTTTTGCCTTAAACAGTGTATCTTGGTAGAAAAAATATTATAAAGAAGCTAAAAATGAAAATAAATTATTATTTTCATCCCAGATTTAGTCAAAATTTTCCTTCTTTTACGTCATTTTCCTACCATAACTTCAATCTGATTTTGCTAAACATCCCAGTATCTTAACACAAGTTTTTTTATAAAACTCTATCCAATCATTTATTACTATAAATCTCTCAAAGGACTTGTATAAATGATGCCTTGAGGTGGCCACCAAAAAACAGAGACTAGACAAAAGAAGAGAATAAAGTAGGTATTTATTTGAAGGGCCTTCAAAAGTACACCCTGGGCTATCAAAAGGCTACACCCAAGATAGACCCTGGGTCACGGGTTCTTCACAATTTTGTGAGCTTGGTCCATTTGCATATCAGGGTTAGTTCTTCAATTAAAACCTCAGTTAATGATGTAATTACCCCAAGTTTGCCCCTCCTCTAGGCTTTAGTTTACACATTTTGGGACTTGGTGTCCTGGAAGAGCAAACCTAGAGAGGCTTGNNNNGCTTGTTATGTCTAACCAGCATGCAAGAACAGTAGTTAACAGGCCACACAGAACTTCAGAGTTACACACACTAGGCAGGACGGGATTTGAAAAATATAAAATTTAAAACCTAAGGCACCATAAAGAATCTGGCTTTCCCCGTCATGTGAAAATACCACCTTAGATAACACAGTCTTCAGATTTGTCAGTCTGACTTAGCACCCAGGACAATACTTAAACGCATAACTGACTAAAACTGTGTGGAGTATCTCTGAATTTTAAAGGTATGTTGATGTAGTCACATATGCAGATAGAAAGCATCCTGTCTTTACCTACTGCTTTGATTTTAAAATGTTAATGCAATATTTTATTGACCTGAAACACAAATAAAAGATTGTGCACGCCTCATATCCTCTGTGCACACCTCATATCCTGTTCTTATGTATTGCTTTCTACAGTTCACACTCATTTAGAATTTAGTCTATTATAAATTATACTGAGAAAATAAATAGAACTGGTCACTATCAAATGTATGATACATGTGCTGTAGCTGTGCACAAAGTGCTAAATCAAAGCCCTGACAGGGATCATTTCAAGGCATCTGTGAACACTATTATGGGTATCAGACATAGCAAAATATGGTTTTTTTCCTAAAAGTTCCTACTCTGACCTCCAGGCCCTGTTTTTGATAAAAAGCAATCAATTTCATTATATACTAATAGGAATAAAATGTTAGAATTTGTACAAATTATTCAAACTGAAGAAAATCCTACCTGTTTGTCAGCCTGACATTTTTCCTCTGCATCTTACTCTTGCTTATAGATAACTTTATCCTCAGAGATTAATATAGACTTAACTGCAGACTATGCAAATATAACCACGATTCATTTATTTATTTATGGCATATAAATATATATGCATGCATATAAGTATGCACACAAATATATACATATTTTTCACTCTAAAATTCTAATACAGTGTTTTACACTTGCGTTAATAAGCATTTAATACATCCCACATAAAATAAATCTGCCTTTAAGATTTAGCTGTGTGAAGAATATTTTTGGCAAACATGGAGGAAAAAAGATAGAAATATGTATAATATTACAGTTTGTTATCCAAATAAAACCCCATATTCTGATTTAAGACACATACATAGTTAAACAAATTCAATTAAAAGGTTATGAAATGTTAACAGAAGACATTTACCAGATGGATTGGACCAACAAAGAGATATGACCCTCTGTGATCTTGCATAAATTTAAGCATCAGTACATTCCTCATTTCAGTCTGGAGAAAATGTAAGAAGGAAAGTAAATCCTAAATTTAGGATTTGTAATCAGAACTAAATCAGAAAAATTATTAGGGATCTCTAAATTACTTAGAAATGCTCAGGAAAGAAGATACCAGAGCTACTGTGAAGTCTCTAAATATGCCAACTCAATGCTTAAAACAAACAAATAAAAGGGGAAAGAGATTATAGAAATGGTTTGTGGGGAAAACCCAGTAATAAAAAAAAGTATCAGCAAACTGCTGTTATCTCTGTCACTTTGCCTCTGTCTTGAATACCAGTTGTAGTTCTGATCACCTCCTCTCTGACAGCACATCTTAGAAAAAAGGTAGAGAGAATTGTGACAAGGATGATCAAAGATGGTATATAAAAGATGAACATAAAATCATTAAATATTCAAAAGGTTGAATAAGGAATATTTGCTCACAACTTCTGACAACAAAGAACCAAAAAGGAAACCAAATGAAATATTCAAACACTGTTTACGACACGCATAATAATATCCTTTTTCATGAGTGGGGAACTCACAGACTCTGGATGACAACAAAGAAGTATAAATGGATAAGTGGTTCATTGTGAATGCAATACTTGCTCTCAGGAAACCTTTATTGTGCATTTCTGGAAGTGGCAAAAGTCTGCTTAGGAATTTTCCATGTCTACTTGCCCTCTGCTTAAGTTCTTTAAATGTTTCCAGTGGACATAACAAGCACAGACACTGAAGCAAATTAATCCCTTGCATAAGTCCTAATAGGTGGGGACCTTTTTCATATGATCTTTAATAACCCAAAAATACACATCAATGTTCTAAGAAATAACCATTTGAGAAAGCTCTGTCATCTTTCTGGTACATTTCATGCAGATAATTTCCTATAAACATTGTCTTTTGAATTAATTTACCTTTGAATTAAAATTTAAAAAAAAACCCCAAACTTGTGAATTCAAGTAAAATAGTGATGTAACATTTTGGAAGACCAGCACATGGCATGTCTAAAGAAGTCAATTAAATCTCATGTTCTAAGCCCAAGAAATGATGTCTGCATTTTAAAATCAGAAATTTAGATGCAGATAAACTGTATGTAAAAAAAGACACAAGAAGGCAATGTTTCAGCGAGAAGTTATTTGAAGATGTTTTGATGAGTATTTTATTTAATTTTCTTTTCATAGGTTCTTTAATAAATATAATGAAATATAGAATTTCTTAAATAAATTTGCATCAAGATTTTATCTAGGAGTTAAAAACTGGCTCTTTCCTTTTCTAATTTCTCTGGGAGGACTTCTAAAAGGAAAAAGTCCTCATCAATTAAATAGTTCATGAAATCTGAAGTCAAAGAAGAGATGAACACTAATATTGGGCATGTGGACTTAATTAAAAAAGATTCTTGGGAAAAACAGGAACAGAAAAACAAGGAAAGCCCTATTTCTCATTTCATGCAACCTAAACTTGGTCCATTATTACTGGAAGACAGTGAGGGGCAATGAATAGGAACCCTTCAGAAAAGTGTTATTTTAATTAAGTCTGGAAAGGAGTTCTATGCAAAAGACTGCATGCATGGAAAAAGAAATTGTATAATTTGTTATGTTTATTGGTAGCAAAGTGACAATATTTTCACAAATGCAGAGAAATACCTCAAGAATTCCAGTGGAAACACACGCTACTGAAATAATAGAATTACTGCCACTAACTCACCATGAGGTATGGTCGGAGACTGTGAAAATGATATCCTTTTGGCTTCCACTGTGAAATCATGGACCTCAGGTTATATGAATGATATCTTTTATTAAGAATGGATCTAATAATATGAAGTAACTAAGCAGAAGCCTAAAGTCCTGACAGTATTTGTCTATGCTTTGAGAAATTTCTGCTGCCTTTCACCTTAAATAATCCATTATTTTAGCATCACCTGCACTTCATTACATATAACCATGTCTGGCATTTCCAAAAAACAGCAAATTTCTGTGTGGTTCCATTATGAATCCAATTTTCTGCACCATATATGGCTTAACAGCCATTTTAAATCACATTGGCCAGAAACTTTGGAAGTGTATTTTAGAGACTAACATCCTGACCATGGCATGGAATGGCATGGAATCATAGACTATTTCACAGTGAGAACAATAAATAAGACACATCTGGAAATTCAGACAAGTGTCTTCAGTGTTCATTGGGATCAAGTCTTCTGTATCCCTTTTCACACAGAGATCCTTATGTGTGCACCTACTCACACACATCTGCTGTGGCTGTTAATCACTTTGCTACACCAGCTTTTGAATATCACAAAGAAAAGATCCATGGCATGGCATTATTACCACATTCTTCAGGAGGTGAAACATCAGGTGGTGCTGCTCAGCTTAGACTTCCACATTTTCTACCTATCTTACTGTGTAAACAACCTCTTACTTTTGAGTGCAGATAATCCTTTGTTTATTTAAACAAGTAAATGCTACTGGAACAGCATTTTCATTGAGGGTGCAAACTTCTGACCTGGAAAGATGTTCATAAGCAATAACACTTGTCTTTGTCTTCTACATCTATATAGGTTTAAAAAGACTCAACATTATTAATTACTTCATTGGAAGAAAGTAACCTGCAGAACTGGAATAGTGACAGAATAGTGACAGAATGTAGAGAGGTGTTTCTTATATCTGAAATAGATGAGTAGCAATGGAAGAAGTAAATCAGTAAAAAAATTGAAAACTAAATTAAGAAAAAATAAATTAATGAGAAAATAAATAATAAATAAATTAATTAATAATTAATAAATAAATTAGTAGGCTTAATACATTTAGAGAGTAAAGTTACTTGAAAACTCGTTCATTTGTATTCCAGCTCTGTAAAAATCATCCTGGGATTTCCTTTCCATAGAAAATTCTAATATCTCTGAAATATCCTTTCATCCTGTATTGGAATAAAAATTTAGTAGCCCAAAATAGTCTTTGTAATTACTTCCATCTTTGACACCTCAAATTTACCTTCCTGTGATGTGATTGTGCTAAATGTCAGACTATTTCAATAGGATTCATATTAGTAAAGGAAGAGAGAGTTGCAAAAAAAGCACATAAAACTTACAAGTACCTTTCTTAATTTTTATTTTTTGAGACACAGTAAGAGAAAATTAAATGGAAATATGCTAATACCACTAGACAATGCATATAGTAGCTAAGGTTATCTGCTTTCATGTTATTTGTTTTATCCAGTCAGTTAAGACAGAAGAAGTAACCCAGACTAGAACTTTCAGTGCAATCTATGAAAATACTCTGATGCTGATTCTAACATGAATTACAATTATATTGTGGCCAGGTGCAAGAGAGTTAAGACAAGTTTACAACTATATCGTGGCAAGTTTAGATTTATTTTTTTTATGTAGTTGTCTCTTGTAAAATCCCAATCCATAAATGGTCCAACACCTCACTTAAGAAAAGAGTAGCATTTAAGTATAATTTTAAATTATATTCAGATATAATACAGTAAAAAATGGTGTAACTTTAAAAACATTATCATCAGAAAAAGTGCAGCCCCTTGTTATATATACATATATTTTATGTACACGTATTTGTCAAAGTGCCAGTGATTGTATAATCACCCACAAAATCAGACACTCAGTCTAGAAATCAATACCTTTCTTTTATAAGTTCTGTCAATATTCTGATATTTTGTGTACATACATGCTACTATGGATGAGCTGAGAAAGCTTCATCTTAATATGTACTGAGTCTTTACGGAGTCATTGGCACAAATACTTATTTCTTCCCTGCTTTTAACAACAATACACCCTGCTCTGTTTTGGTTATAAGCACATAACACTTCCGTAGAGCCAGAGCAACTGCCTGCAAGGAAGACAGACATTTGGCAAGTCCTTAACTGATCCATTGATTGTGATGATATGATTTAGTGGTGTGGTACAGAAGCCGTCCAAGACAATGTGACTGCAGCCAGCCCTCCTCGGGATGACACCAAGGGTTCTGCAGACCACAGCTGGTGTCGCTTCCCAGCTGGACAGTTAATATT
>QWTY01003360.1:11906-21912 GCA_008033365.1 Pseudorectes ferrugineus | reverse complement strand
TTCACACTTTTGAAAATACAGTGTATAATAGATGTTCATAAAAGAAAAAATAGGATGTATTACCACAAGTTTAGATTTGTCATGGTGTGAGTACCAAATGCAAAGATATTTACCTTGCATTTTGATCTGTAGATGTCATTACAGATTAATGCCAAAAATAGAAGTGAACTTTTTTAGAATCATCTAAAGGATTACTGAATAATTAAAAAATACTAGTATATACTCCTGAAAAAAAATTCCTTAAAATTATTTTGTCAATGAGTTTTGATTGATTAGCATCTGCAAATTAGTCAAACAGTAGCATTTTCATGCTTTTTGGTGTTTTCATCCTTGGATTTTTTTTTTTTCATAGAAATTAAGGTCATTTTCCCAACTCATATAGTGTTAAGATCCCTGACAGTACACTAGGACAAAGGCTTTTCTGTACCTCACAGCATAATTCAAGGTCAGGGATATATTCTGTCTGCACTTCATTGGCTAAACCATTTCTGCTGTAGCAGAGACAACAGAAATCAAACAGATGTGACAAGAAGAGAAAGGAAAAATACCTTAGACATAACAATGAGGGAGAGGAATTAGTCAAATTAGTATCAAAAATAAACTAGCTTTATAAATGTCAGAAATTATGTTTTAAAAAATAGATAGAGTCCCAGATTCTAAAGTAAAACAAATTGGTATGGATGTCAATATGGATATATAGCACTTCTAATTAATTAGATTGCAAAATTAATGATCTAAATTTTACAAAGTACTCCATGTTGAGAAAATGTAGCCCATTTTATATTATTAACACCGGCTTTCAGGAATTAAGAAAACTGGTCAAAGGTGTTTTTCTGTGGCTTCCACCTAAATTAAATCTCTTGCATAATTACCTTTTATCTTTGGTTCTTTCAGGACCTTCATTCAGCTGAGAAGCTGATTATGGTATTTTTGGCTAGTAAGCCTACTTATGGACAGTTGGAGTCTGGGGGTTTTTTGTCAACAACAATGCACTACACTGATATTAAAATAAATTTTAAAAATGCCTGAGGCAGATGTAAATCTGGTCCCATAATGTTACAATATCTTTGTCATAATATCTATGAAGGTTATGCTGTAATTGCACCTTAGTGGTGAGAATGTAACATATATGTGTCATAAAACAACCCTGCTGAAGAGGTATTCAATGAAATTATAACACACTCAAAATCTTCTCTTTCCTCTGTAACATTACTAAGACACCAATAGAAAAAAAAAGCACTTATTTGCCCACTTTTTATATGATTAGAATTTAATCTGAGAAGACTATTTCAGAAACACTTATTTTGGATTTCTTGCACCAATTGAATTTTGGAGCAGTTCATATAACTGAGCAGCTGTTCTGCTGCTCTGGTTTTGAAATGGAGTAACAGAGTTGGCTTCAAAACCAGGAAAACTCTTGAGTTCTCATGAGTTTCCTTCAATTGTAGAAACCAATGACTCGTTGCTTATTACTGCTTAGATTTTTGAACTCAGTTATGACACGCTCATATCTATCGTAGAAATTGTTTTTATATCACAGTAGTTCACAGAAAAGATTTAAAAAATAAATCCTTCTTGAAATAATTACTCTTTCATCAAAACCAGTATTAAATTTTCCATTACTTAAATAGAAAGGAAACCAGACTCATAATAAATGAGCATTTGATAATAGTATTTCAGTTAATTGATTCTCAGTTTGTACAGATTTAACTGTGGGGAGAAAGACACGCTGTATTTGTCCTTGATCACTTCTAGAAAAAAAAATCCAAGGATTTTGTGTTAAGGGGATATAGTCAACACTCTTTGAAATCAACATGGATTTTAAAATCGAATACAGACTGGGAGTCTGGATCTTAAAGCAGAAGAGGCAGCAATTTAAAGCTGAGGATTTAAAAACAGATAGGAAAATTATGGGAGTTTTCCAGCTTCTATTTCTGCCATTCTCATTCTCACTAGTACTCCAGATGTAACTATGAACTGTAATGAAAACTTACCTTGCCATCTATTTTTGACTATTTTTTTTTCTGTCCTTTTTTTTTTTTCCATCTTCTATACTTTGGGACATGAACTAAAGGGCAAATTTCTTCACTCTTTATTTTGCTTTTCTTTTTAAATTTGAAGTAAAATTTTCAGAGAAACTAAACTTTTTGAGTCTATGGAATTCTAACTATGTATAGAAACACTGAAATTATGTTATTTTCTGGAACTGAAAGAGATCTCAACCTACTGGTGCAAGAACCTTCATTTTTCAGATACTTGCATTGTATTTTTTTTTCCATGTCCTGTCCTTTCCATGACCTGATGAGGAACTATACCTACTCCATACAAAAACTTTTTGATAACCTCTTTGAGCTAGGAAGTTTATTCAAATAACTAGTTTTTATTTATTCATATACATATTCACATGTTGTATGTACTAGCTTTTGTTCCAGTCTTCCCTATATCTGAAGTTGTTTTGATCTGTTTTCTTTTCCTTCTCTAATCCTTCAGTCACAATGACATTTCAAACATTACTCATATCCCTTTTGGCTTTTGTATTTGCAGGCTGAAGAAACAATGTACTTTTAATTTCATGTTCTAAATTAGTTTTCATCCCCTTTATCATTCAAGTAATCCTTCCTTTTGTATTCTCACATTCCCACCCATTTGTTTTCTTAAATATGAATTGAATTGTATGTGTGCTCTTTCTGATATCTTGTCAGTTGTATGTATGCTTCCCTTTTATTACTGGATGTCTCTGTCAGCTCTTCATCATTGCCTTTTTTTCAGACTTGTATTGTCATGGGAATACATAGTCCTCTATTGATCAACTACTACAACTGTTTAGTTTTTCATTCAATTGCTCCCAACAAGAAAGAAAATTCTGCTTGCCATTTTTCATTTTGTGTTACTGATTTTCAGCTTGTGTGTTTGTCTGCTCGTAAATGGTTTGGATTGGAAGCAACCATAAAGGTCATCTAGTTCCAACCCCCCTGCCATGGACTGGGACACATTCCACTAGACCAGGTTGCTCAAAACCCCATCCAACCTGGCTTTGAACATTCCCAATGATAGGGTATCCACAACTTCCCTGGGCAACCTGTTCCAGGGTCTCACCACCCTCAGTAAAGAAATTCTTCTTCATGTGTAACCTAAACTTGCCCTCTTTCAGTTTAAAGCCATTATCCCTTGTCCTATCACTACATGTCATTGTAAAAAGTCCCACTTCAGCTGTCTCGAAGGCTTCCTTTAGGTACTGGAAGGTTACCTAGAACCTTATCCTCTCCAGGTTGAACAATCCCAGCTTTCTCAGCCTGTCTTCATAGGAGAGGTGCTCCAGCCCTCTGATCATCAAAATAATTCAATTTTTCCTCTTTTATTGCACTCTTTTTTCTATAGAAGTCATCCTTTCTGAGTTGTTGCTGTCAAAATACATTAGTATATCCCAATCTTGGAAAGGGTTTTTTGTTTGTGGTTTGTTGTTTGGTGTTTTTATAGAATTATTTAATGTAAGTGTTGCTGAGTAGAACTATTAGTGTGTTTTTTAATTTCCAAGAAATCATATTGCCAGTCCAATGGTCCTCCATTAATTTATACATCTAATTAACTGTAATGAATGCAAGACCCTTGCATTTGTAAATACTTCAGTTCTTTATGGTCTGTGCATTTGGCAGTACATAAGCTTCTTGGTGCCAATCTTAATTAATGACTGCAGTGTAGATATTCATAATAATTTACTATAACTTTGACTTGGGGAGTTGTTCAGGATTTTCTGCATTTGATTTTCAGTTATGCAATGTATTTATTGAGATTGTGTAGTGAAAGACAGAAATTTTAGGGCAACAGCCGATAAAACTACAAATCTGTCTGACTGAAAAAAAATTAACGTTGATCTGCGGAGCAGAGTTTTGGTTTAGCTGTACCCATTAATTCTTGAATTTCTTGGAAATACACTCCAAGGACTTTGTCATTTGAGCATTCTTACCTAAGTTAATACTGCACAGTGAATGGTTTGTTAGAACATATGTTTTCTCTTTTCAGTAGCTTTTTAGTCTCTGTTCCAGTTTTGCCTTCATTTCTGATATATTCTCTGTCCTCGGCTATAACCCAGTGAGGCATAATAAACCTAAATTCTTAGCACTTTCTAGGGTGAATACTATTGTCAGGATATTGTTATACATTTTCCTTATAGCTGGGGGCCTTCATTCCAATTCTCACTACACTCAAGAGATCTCATTTGGATCTAATTTTGACTTAGGTTGGGTATATTTTCTGCAAAGCCCAATGAATATATTTGTAATGAAAGCACACACTGTGCTGGGTGGGAAATGACATAATGCAAACAAATCTGTTGTCTTCAAAATAGCTGTAATATCTACAAATCAACCTGAAAGTCACTGTGTTTTAGATTTTCTTGCTGTTGATGTTAAGGGAGTTTTATTTTCTGAAGCTTAGTGAATATAATAAATGCTGCCAGAAAAGATTTCAAAAAATGGTTTTCATTACAAAAGTTTGAATGACAAGTAAGTAAGTATAGTGAATAGCAATAGTAATGCAAAAAAGATTATGCCCTCTGGTAGCCAAATATTTATTTCTGATCTTCTTTTTCGTTGAAGGAAAACTACTTGTCCTATATTATGAAATTTGACAAAGGTGTAAATCCAATATGAGGTATATAAACCTGCAAGCTGAGTAAAATATAGGTAGCCCCTTTTCTTGTATATATTGCTGTACATAGAATTATATCACAAGATAATTCAGGCTGTGAGGGACTTCAGGAGGTCTCCAGTCCAATCCCCTGCCCAAAACAGGGCCAGCTCTGGTATCCTCACATCTTGGTGTAGCCAGGCCTTGAATTCCACCAAGGACAGAGATGACACAGCCTCTCAGGAAAATCTTCTGTACTGCATCTTTGTCCCTATGTGGAAACAGAATGTTTTGATACTTAGCCTGAACCTTTCCTTCACCCAATGTCTTTCATTGTTCTTCCCTGCCCCACTGTGCCACAACCACCTCAATCTCGTAGGTGCTGTGAGTCTGTGTGGTGAATCGGAAGGCATCCCTTCTCCAGCCTAACCCAGCCCTGCTCTGACAGTACCCCGCCATGGGGCAAATACTCCATCCTTCACCACCTTGAGGTCCTCCACTGAGCTTCCCACCATTTGCCTACTTCTCTGCTGTGCTGGGGGCCAAAATTTGATGCAGCCTTGAAATATGGTCTGAAAAACACCACATATTTTTAGGGTTCACAATCTTGTCCTTCAATTTACAGACCATGCTTCTGTTCATATAGCTCAGGAGCTGTTCACCACCTTTACTCTTAGGGAACACCATGGGGTCATGTTTGCCTCACTGCCCATTTCCTTCCACTAAAACAAGGTTGCTTAAGGCCCCATCCAACCTGGCCTTGAACAATTCCAGAGATGGGGCAACATATTGAAGGGAACTGCATGAATTTGGCCTCCAGATTTCAAATGGCTAATGGCATTTTTAATTTAGAGTGGTTAGTAAAGAGATGTATACACATGGTAAATGTTCTCCTATTGACAGAACAAGAGGCAGATGGCTCAAGTTGAAATACAGAAATTTTCGTTTCTTTACACTCACATGGTGTGGGACATCCATTTAAGGATGTTCCCCAAAATATTCTGCCCTAGTCTATGCTGCTGAGGTTTTTATAGCTAGCTATTGACAAAGGCTGCCAATCAGATCAGTCCAGAACACTGTGATAAACCTTTTCAGCAGTTTCAGGCCTGGTTTTCATGTCAGCTGCTGATCCAAGATCCATGTCAAGATTTAGTTATTCTCCGTTTTTACATTTGTTGTTCTTTTCACCATGACTCATCACAGTTGTGTCCTCTTTGCATTTGACTCTGCTCCAGGACAGGACAAACTCATGATATTTCTGCATCACCAGAAGAGCAAGATTTGTCTGAACAGTGAAAGAGAATGATGAGTGGTCTTTCCGAGAAAAGGATCCTAAGGGTGAGAATAGAGGCAGACTGCTAGAGAAGGACAAGAGTATTTTCTTAGTCTTCAGTCTTTGATAATGTAAACTAAAACATTTTCCACAGATATAATTCGAAATATCTTCTGAAATATGAAAACATAATTTTTTCTTTTGTGCACAATGATTACTTCATTTTCACTGCCTCCTCTGCACTTTGCTAAACCTTTTCAGAAAACAAAAGAACAAATAAATGATCCAAAGAGTTTACTGCATACAAATTTAGTGGGCTGGCTATGTGCAAACTGCTTCCCATCTTGGGTGACTTGAAAAAACTAACAAGGTTTCAATTTTCCATCTGACAGATGCAGTAAACTAAAACCAAAAGTAATAATCCTGCCATGTATCACATGTTTACCTCAAATATGTAAAAGGAAAACTTACAATGGTTCTTCACAAAGAAATATGAACACATTAGAAAAAATATGAGAAAATCTTTAGTTTCCTCTGATCCAAAGATAGTCTTTTTTCTTCAGAAGACAAGTCTTTTATCTATCTGGATCTTGTATCTATCTGGATGTGTTAATCTATCTACACTTGTACCTATTTGGATGTATTCCAAAATTCCAGCCTTTCATACCTACTCCATAAAAATAAAAGATTAAAACATATTTGGTCATCATAGTCTTATTAAGAAACAAGTTTGATAACAGATAGCTCTAATCATACCCTCAATGTAGGAAATGAATTCCATCTGTAGAAACCAATATACATTTGCAAGCCTATATAAACTTTTTATTAAGATAGGTTTTTGAAAAGATCATAATGATTTCAATGTTCTCTCAAAGGCAGTTCTTAGGTTTCATCAAAAGAACAATTTTTCACCCACAGTTTATAAAACTTTTGAACTGACTTAAAACATTTCCCAGGTATTCTTTTGTCTGGCTGTAGAAGACAAAGAAAACCTACATCTGACCTTCTTGGCTTGTATGTTATTACATTTAATTGATCAATCAGTAGGAAAACTAGACAGAAAACTGCCAGAGAAAGATGGGATTAGCTCAGTTGGTTAGAGCATGGTGCTAATAATGCCAAGGTTGTGGGTTTGATCCCTGTATGGGCCATTCTCCTAAGAGCTGCACTTGATGATCCTTGAAAGTCCCTTCCAACTCAGAATATACTGTGATCCTGTGAAAATTCTAATTCAAGTTTCATTTAGGTGGACAACTACAGCCTTAAGATAAATATTTAGGAGGAAAAGGTACAGACACTAAGTTCTATCTGTTGTCTCTTTTAAATCACAGAACCAAGAGTCGATGAGCATGGTTGACTCTAGAATTACTTGTCCAGAATTGGATGGCTTACTTCTGGCACTGTCAATTGTCACAATCCTAAAGCCCTAAATTTTTTGTTAAACACCTGATGGGCTTCCAGGAATGTCATGCCAGGAGATTATGTTTACGCAGCAATTAAATTTGGAATCTTCTTTAATGCCAGTGTATTCTGACCAAAAAACACCAAATCTAAAACCCCAAATTATCATTTTAATTTTACCTTTCTGTTGCATGTTACTTTAAATGCTGTGCAATTCTTGTCTCAAAGATAATTTGCTCCACCACTACAGCATCAAACTTGTCCAAGGAGTCTGATGCTGTAGTTAGAGATACTGCAAAAGGGTCTTTATTCCAGCTTTTTAGAAAATGATATCAAATAGACAATTAAAAACTTTCAAGACATTTGGAAGACAAACTAACCTCCTAATTATTATCTGATCTCATTATCTATCTCACAGTCAAAGGAAAACAGTTACTAGCAAGTCCAGATACACTGCTTGAGACTTTATCATGCACAGTAATATGATTGCAGGAGACCTATGGAAATGACCTTTTCAACATTTTTCTTGAAGTATTCCCTTGAACAGCTACACTGATAGAGCACTGGCAGTCAACCCTAAAATCAAATGAAATCCACTGAGTGTATGAACTGAAATAAGACCAGAGAACCAGGGAAAATTACTCAATATACCATTTTAGTCCCAAGCTTGTAGACAGTGACTTGAGATGGCAGGTGAACTGGTGTGAAAAAACACAAACTCATCCGTAAGCTTTCTTCCAAAGTTTAAACCAAAATACTATTAAAACTCTGAACCACAACTTTGTGAAATACCTAAAAGAAAAAACCTTTTACCTCACTCATTGATTTTGTTTGTGTATGAATGCATACATACTCACAAAGCTGTTCTTTTCCTAATAGCAATGCAGATTTATAAGCATTTTACTAACAGCGTTCTGGTTTTAGTCTTCAGGAGTTGTAATCTACGTTACTGACATTATTGAAAAGATTTATGCTGACACATGTAAATATTTCTATATTATATGAATAATTACACTGACATGGCAAGAAGTATTTTTCTTCCAAACTCATAAAATTTTTCTCTCTCTAGGAATAAACTGTAGTCATTGTCACAATTATTTTTGTGCTGATGGCATAGTACTAACTATAACAGAAAGTATGGATAAAACCAAAATAGTATAAAATAGAATATTGTTTAAAGTCAAAATCAATGAGTGCATTTGGTGTAGGTGTTGATGTGTTGGCAGCAGGGCAGAGCTGCAGGCGTGTCCTCTGTGAGAGGAAACCAGGGATTGCCCCATGCTGGACCTAGCTGTTTCCAGATGGCTTTAAACCAGACCCACTGCAGGACACAGAGGAGCCCTTTCCCTGTGCCAGCCTACCCACACCTCTGGGTCTGGGTAGATCTGTCTGGAGCAAATGAGTGAGCTGGAGGCTGGCTGGGGGAAGGAAAGCTGATGTTTTAATGTTTGTCTTTGTTTCTTACTAGCTGAATCTATTTTCCCCAGACAAATCTGCTTTGACCTTGATGGTGTTGCAAGCAATATCCCTGTCCTCTTCTCAACCCACTAAATTTCTCATTCTTGTTTTTATCCCAATTCTCTTCCCCCATCCTGCTGAGGAGACAGAATAAGAGAGCAGCTGGGTGGGCATTTAACAGTTAACCACATTATCACATTAAGAAAATGTGCTACCACAATAAGAAAATTATTAACAACCTTGATGAGTATTCCTAACAAGGAATGTGACTGGTTTTCAGTTTTATCAGTGTTTGTGGATTCCTTTAAATAACATGAACAATGTGATTATTCCTAGGCTCTCCTGATCTCCTGGCATACATCCATCTTTTGGGGATAGCTGAAAGATATATATAGTAGGAGCTTATGTTTTTTGATCTCCAACTTTTACCATGTCTTCTCTGTTAATTTTCTACTTGATTTTTCCTATTCAGTCAGTCTATCACCAACCCCAGAGGATGTTTGCTTAGTACATTCTAACTCAATAAAATGTAGAAGTACTTGAGAGAGTTTTGCTGGGGTTTGACAATGGAAAGATTTGTTGCATTTAATCACATGAAAATTTAATGTCAATTATCTTCCTTGAACTACATGAGAAGCAGAAGCAGATGCACACCAATATGAAAGCCACAGTGTTCTAATCAGACTTCCGCAGAATTTTCAACAATATTCTAGTGCAATGTCTAAGCTCAACTGATCCTCAGGACCCCTAACAAAATAAAAGTATATATTAATTGTTCAGAAAACTAACACATAATGGTAGTTTCTCTATTTTGGGAAGGAAGAGGGTGGGTTTTGTTGTTGTTATGTTGAGACCTCTTTAAGTATAATATTTGGCATGTTGCAAATTGATCTTTCGGGCTCTTTTGTGTTGTTAACAGTTAACTGAACCAAATTCAAGTATTATACTTAATTCTTCTGTTAACTTGACTTAAACTTGTGATGCCTTATGTTTTAAGTTTTATATTTTTCAAATCCTGTACTGCCCAGTGTGTAACTCTGAAGTTTTGTGTGGCCTGTTAGCTGCTGTTCTCTCATGCTGGTTAGACATAACAAACCTCTCTAGGTTTGCTCCTCAAGGACACCAGGCCCCAAAATGTGTAAACTAAAGCCACTGAAGAGAGGGGCAAACTTGGGGTAATTACATCATTAACTGAGGTTATAATTGGAGAATTAACCCTGATATACAAATGGACCAAACTTATAAAAG
>QWTY01003360.1:0-11705 GCA_008033365.1 Pseudorectes ferrugineus | reverse complement strand
TCTCTGTTTTAGGTGGCCACCACAAGACATCACCTGTGCAAAGACTTTTAAATTCTACAGTTGTATCACTTTTTTTTTCTCTGCTCTTACGTTTTAAGAAAGAAATTTTTCAACATATCAAACCAGACAAACTCGACAAAGAATGAAAGTATTATTACAGACAACAATAACCATAAAAAAGGAGAAAGGTTTTCATAATATTTTGATATTTAGTCTTCTTCTTCTTCTTCTTCACTTTCTTATCTGGATATCTTACTTCAAGAGTTTAAGTCCTCCAAAGTAGTACTTGCTTCAAAAGGGAGAGAAAGTACAAGAAAAACAAAACATCACTTGTCTAAAATCCAATCACTTCTAATATCCTTGGGTTTATTTTCAGGTTAAGACCCCTGGAATGTACAAAGAAATGCTGTTTTCTCAGTTCCCTTCACAAGGATATTTATTCCATGAGTTAGGAACAAGGGTGTGGGAAGTAAATATGTTAGTTTTATAACTTTTTCAATTCTTTTTTTTTTTTTAATATTCTTAATGGTAATACTGCAAGTGAACTTTTCAATTTTTCTTAGTTGTAAGCATGGAAAAATTGTATTAGCAATGTAAATATCAAGCAAAATAGAAAACATCATAAATGACATATATGCTCTGAATCACTCATAAATGTATGTAATACAACTTAATTATGTTTTATATAATGCACCAGGGAGAACAATCTGTGGACCAAACATAAAAATTCATCTTAGAGGAGAAGATTACATTACTGTGATTTTTTTTTATGACATAATATGTTATTTTGAATTCAAGTGAAATAAAAAAATCCAAGAACATCAGTTCAGGTTATCAAACCCGAAACTGCATATCACAATAAATTAAAACAAAACCAAAAATCTTGATTTTACACAGCAATGAGCTCCTTATATTTTATTAAAAAGACATGTGGTAGTTTGTCAAGCTTTCATACTTTAAATTTAAATTAAAATTTATGGCATTTTTCCCTTTACAGAAATGGAAATTAAAAAAGTAGAAGCCTCAAACTATGGCATATGCTTATTAAATCTTTTCACTTTGTTTATTTCCTCAGAATAGCTTTTTTATCTCAGCAACTACTTATTTTGAATAGAATAAAATAGTTTTTAAGTGTTATAACATGGTCTATATCAAATTCCAGGACTGACCTGGCTCACAATATAGTTTCATTGGGATATATTTGCATTTTTAATCTAGTGCAAGATTAGGCCATAAGTACAAATCTGATGAAGCATGGAAGGTTTTGATTGCATGTATACATGGACACACCTAAACCATTTTTTCATAATTCATAGTAAGTCACATTGTTGTAACTGTTGTTAATCAACTATTTCCGCAAAATTATAACTTTTAATAACACATATTTTAATAGAGTGCTTGAATTCAGTCATGAAGAATGATAGAACATCTTTTAAACAATAAAATTTAAATAATTTAAATTTTGTAGGGAAACTTTCTAAAGGCTTCCTGTTGCTCACTAATCTTGGCCCACTGCTAAGCTGGAGATATGCTTTGATTGTTATGATTGTTGCAGATGAGTGGTTTGTCCACTTAAAGAAACACTGTCAAAGGTCTTGGCAAAAGCAAGGTTTAGTATGAATTTGTGGAAGTGCAGCTTTACAGAGTTCAATGGCAAGGTTCACTGTGTTACTTACTACCCAGGTTGAGGCACACAAGAAGATCAAAAGAGAAACAATTTGGAAAGATTTACACTGAAGCTGAGAATGCAAGAGAGGGGAAGGATGCAAAAGATACGGATGCAAAGATAAGGATGCAAAAGGGATGCAGCACTTAATCACTAAATACTTTAACATTTGGAAAGTGATTCAATAGATTTCACTACAATTATAACATTGACTTAACTATAGACTTGAGATAGTAACATTCGTATCATAATCAATTCACATGCCCACAGGAAAAACAATATGTACACCTATTTCTATGTCTCTAAAGGTACCTATCAAAAATTCCCCTCAGATTTACTGAAATATTCACCTCATATCCCACTGCGTTTCCCAACAGGCAAGGGCTGCCCCTTGAGGAGTGTGGAGATGTGTGTGAAGGGGTATCTATCTAGGCCTTGGCTTCCAGAGTGGTTCCTCAAGTACTGCAAGCCTGAGGGTTGGTGAACTCTGAGAGGTGCTACTGCAGCCTACTGTGGTCCAGAAGAGCTCAAAGGGCCTCAGCTGGGAATGCTGGCTATAGGGTCACAAGATATGGTCTGACTTTGATCATCAGTAAATTTCCATCCTGGCCATAACCCCAGCCCATAACTACTGAGGTATTTTCCCAAAGTGCAGCAGCTGTTCCACTAAGGCTACGATTCGCAATGGTACTGCCCCATTTGGGTTTTGATTCAGGTACATGGTTTACTAAGACTACAAAGGATAATTGCTTATCCTTTGTTTCCCATCTTGTTTGGGCATATATGATGTTTCTGGTAGTTGGCTGTTCCCACCTCTAAGAGCTCCTGGTATGACCAGGGCTCAACTCATATGGTCAAGGGATACTTCCCCACTCACCTAGTTCAGTCAGGGCTTATCAGGAGCTTCTGAGATCACAGAGCAGGCCTCAGGATGGGGGCCAGGGGCTGGACCACCACAGTGATATGAACTTATAAATTATAAGTGTCATAACTTCATTACTGTAGCTACAGAAAAAAAAAACTTTCAGCAAAAGTGAATGGGATAGTTGGCAATAAATATGCCAGGCCATGTAAGAGAATGAATTTGCAGCATACGGAGCACTAACCAGGTAGACTTGAGCTCAAATTCTACCTGTCATGGCATTTTCAAATCAGAATAAAACAGTTTCAATATGCAAAATTGGAAGGAAAGCACTCAAAATGCAGAGGAAAGAGCACTATAGGCAGAAGAATACATTGTTACAGGATTCAACACTCTGTACTAGTTGCTGGTGAGGTTGTACCTCAAGTACTGTGTCCAGTTCTGGGCCCGATGTCCTTGGAGTCTTTTCTAACCACAATGATTCTATCATTCTATTATTCTATGAATCTATGATTTAATGAATCTATGAACAGCACTTTACAGATTTACCAAACCAGCCAGGAACACTTCCTAGACCTCAGACTGAACAGGAGTGAAATTCTCTGTCAATATTACTTTTGAACATTCAGAGGAATGTCCTTTATAATTCTCCGACATATATTCAAATGTTTAAAAAAAAAATAGAGAAGAATATGTACTCATATGCATTTCAGTACTGCTGGTCACAGAATGTAACAGCCCAACACTGTCTTTCTGAAGAATTTTGTTTCATGTACTTGATATATATAAGCAGTTTGAGAATATTGGGAATAAAAAAACCTACAGGCCATTCAGTAGGAATGTGTAAAAGCCTTTGACAAAGCAGCACAATGTTTCCTTGAAGCCAGAAGTTGCCATCTGAGAGGAAAAAGGGTCCATCAATTAGTGAAATAAGATCAGATGTGTGAATCACAGCTCTGCAGATGCTAGATTTACTCGCTAGATCAACAGGGTAGTAACTACTAGCAGATAACTCATAAAGAAAATATTTCAGACAATTCATTCTTTTTCAAGAAGGAATGCCAAAGAGCAGCCATTAAATACATTTTCTTTCATCAACTGTACATATAGCTAATATACAATGATCCTCGTTTAAGAAAAATAACATATCTTTTAGATGTAGAGCTCTGAAAGTGGTTTTCTCACCAATACTTTCAACACCAAAAAACCTCAAGGAAGTAGTGTATTTTTTTAAATAGTAAAAGAAAAAAAGAAATGTTCTTGGGTATAAACAATTATTTTATCTTTTTGTTAATGTTTAGATCTGACACATGTACTTCTTCTTGTTAATCAGTACTAATAGATTTAAGTGGTGCCCCATGGAACTGGCACTAAACATGTCATTTCCTAAATAATCAGATACTTGGTAGATATTAGCATTTTTTATTCTTCAAGGACTGTAGGCATCTGGGTAAAACCATGAAAAATTAAATATGCACCTCTAAATGCCTCAACAGCTTTGAAAATCTTGTCCACATGTAATCATGAGATCTTTTCAAACAGGTGTCAATGGTCCTATGAGTTGCTGAAATAGTCACTTCTATGAAATATAGTTCAGTTTAAAAGAAAAAAAAAGACAACAAAAACAAGCAAAAAACCTCAAACCAAACACAAAACCCAAACCCAAAACAAAACTAAAAACAAAGACAAAATAACCCACAGCCTTATTAGGCCAGCAATCTCTTCTGTACATTGCACTGAGATAGGAAGAGATTTAGCTCTCAGCACACTGGAGACTTTGCTTTTCCCAAGTCTACAAAACAGGCACATGGGGCCACGCTTTGAGACACTTGTTCTTGTTAATGAGTTGCAAAGCCACACACAATTGCCCATATAAGCTATTAGTTGCAAGGAAACTAGAAAAACTGACTTGGAATATTTATTAATGGCTTATTCAAGTGTCTCCTCTGAAAAATTCCCTGGTTTGTGGCCGTGATTCCACAGAAGCACAGCTTTGCTAACTCCCTTTTGCTTCCCTGGGACCAAGAACAAAGCCCTCAGTCCTTTGAAACAGCAGGCTGAAATGGTGGAAGGGGACAAGTTGCATGATGCAGAAGGAGAAGCTGCAAGAAGTCTCAGGGAGGCAAGGAGGGGAATCTGATTGCTGTCTTCAATAACCCAGTGGATTGTAACAGGAAAGACAGAGCAAGATGCTTCCTGGAGGTGCACAAGCAAAAGTACAGGAGTCAATGAACACAAGCTGCAATACGGTGAACTGAGATTCAATATAAGAAAAAAAGAAAAAAATGCTCATAGTGAGGGTTGTCAGATCCTGGGAGAGATTTCCATACAGGTTGTGGGATCTCTGTCCTTAGAAACATTCAAAACTTGACATGAGAGTGCCCTGAGCAACCTGGTCTGTTTGTTATCTCTTGAGTAGCATGTTGACCCCAATAATATGCAAAGAAACCTGAGTTATTTTATGATTCTATTACTACACACACTGATAAAACACATTTAAAACCTCACTATGAAAATAGAACTGCAGTTTTTAAGTTTATCTAAGTAATTTTTAATTTAAACTACACTTCCATGGTCCTACAACCATTCTGGTTAATGAAAATTTTAAACTAAAAAATGGTTTTCAAAATTAGTAACTTTTAAGCTTGCATGGAACTAGATATCTTTAAGGTCCCTTCCAAGCTAAACCTTTCTATGATTCTATGAATATCAACTTTTTTGTTGTTGTTCTTGAGAAAAAGGGAAATTACACTTATTTCCCCTTCTGTAAAGGAACTTCTAAAAAGAAAGAAATTTTTCTGTGGTTTTTTCAATTAAATATTGTAACATAGATAACAAAGCCCCAGTTTTAAATTACTTGAAATTTGTATACTAAATGTTATTAAAATTATCAATTTCCTGAGATAGTTTAGTCAGTAGCCTAATGACACCAGATTCCTAGTAGCAGCTATCTGGGGTCCTGAGAGGAAGAAAAGGAAGGGCTAAACCCACCAGATTTATTCTACCACAGTACAAGAAGCCTTGTAAAAGAGGAAAAAGCATGTTCAGAGGACATGTTTCCAGTGGCATATTGAAGGGCATACGAACATGGTTTCTTCAGGATTTGTCCTGGTCCATCTCTACTTAATAAATATATAAATATCTGGCTGATAAAGAATGTTATTATTAAATCTGGAGATCATACCAAGGTTGGGAGGACTGCCAGGAATATGTACACAGAGTTTAACATCATCTTGGAAATCAGTGTGAAAAAGATGTAATTCACTACAGAGAATATATTGCACTGCAGTCAAACATATTACACTGGGGAAAAAAGTCAGGTCTAAAAATTGAACTATACTGATGTCAGTCCTTTAGAAAAAGACCTACAGGTTACAGTGGATCACAAGAACATGAGTCATCAATGTCACCCTCCTGTGAAAAGTGCAGATATTATGCAGACAAATGATCTTTCTGCTCTGCTCTGCACTGACAAGACCTCAGCTGAGTATTTCTCTGTTTCTTGGCAGCCCTTCAAGAACCTTCTGAAACTACTGGAGAGACTCCAGAGAGGTTTATAAAAAATTACTACAGGAAAGATTGAACAAAATGGGAATGTTTAAATTAAAGATGAAAAGACCAATGTGTTTCGTGACAGCAGTGTTCAGGTACAAGATGTGCTGAACAACTGGACAGTTTTTGTCTATATCAGTGTGGATAAGACAAAAAGCAATGGGCTGCCAATCCACTTGAAAAACACCAGTGAAATATTAGAATAGATTGCCTAGGGCACATTGTGGAGCCTCATTTATGAGGGGTTTTCAAGAAAGGTTTAGCAGCTGTATGTCCTGCCTGCTGGGGCAAAGACAGTTAGTTGAAAATTTGGGTTTGGCCTGTTCTGTCTCAGGAAGGTGCAAATCAACCAGTCTTTCACTCTGGGTAGTGGCTTCTGGGGGGAAGGTGAAGGATATTCCAGAGGATGTGAGCCCTCAAAATAACAATAAAACCTGTTTTAGAATTCATGCTCCTTCTCATTCTTAGCCCTTAAGGTAAAAGCATTTTGTTTACCTCTAATGTGAATAACAGACCTAATTTTTCACTGTTTTTTAACATCAGCTTGCCTATGTTATTTCTGAGGGTTAAAATGCTATGTTATCTAAGATTAGAGAAGTTGTTAGTGGAAAGAGAACAGCAGAAATGTCTCCTTCCCTCCCTCACATTTAATCATGTGTGTAGCAAAGACTCTAAACCAGGAAATTTAGTTTGGTTTGACTATCAAACCCCAATGCTCAGAATAAAACACTAAACTGGCAAAGGACCTGATTTTTTCATGCTTTTGCATAGCCATGGGGAATGTCAGAAATGTAATGAATAATAATCTGGCCTGTGCCAGAGGGATGTCAACTGTTCCTGAAGAAGAGCAGTATTGTCTTGGGATAGGACAAAAAAGTTTTGTGTGGTGCTGCATGTTATTTCAAATAATCCTCTTGATTATCAATTTTACACGATTGTGTTAAAACCCATGAAGAGATACATCTTCAATAAATACAGGACACAGCAGGGACCATGGATACATTTTTTATAAAAGAACACCAGTGAATGAAGATTATTGTTTGATTAAATTGACTGCCTGATGGTGAGGCTTCCAACAGATAAACACAGCCAAGAATTTAATCAACAAACTGCATCATATTTGCATCTATTCCACATTCTGTCTACTTAGAGAAGGAACAGATGCAGACTCAGTAGGAGTCAGAAGGCAAGGAATCAATAGGGAAATACTCTATTAAGAAGAAGTTTCTGAATTTATAATCCAACCTTGACCTAAATATGTTTAGATTCTCAGTCTGATAGTTCTCTCAAACTGATGGTCTCCAAAATCCATATTCTCTCTATTTAACAATGTCCCTTTTCTGGCATCATTAGTCTAAGTGAAATGCTGAAATAAATTCCCTTTTTAAGCCCTTCTGACATATGCTAGTGCAGATGTTACTCTAAACAGCTACCTCTGCCTGTGGTTTATTTTAGTGGTTAGCCTACATCTGTTTTATAAGGATTTGCTGCCCAAAGTAAATAAATAAACAGGTCTGTTTCAATCCATCTAGGGCACAAAATTATAACTGCCAGACTCCTTTGTGAGGGAGACACCAGACTGCAGGATCTTTGGATGCACGTAGGGAACAGCATTATCCTTTACTTTGGCATTCAAAGTTGTGCGTAGGCTTGGACTGGCGGTGGCTCATCCCATGTTCACAGAAACAACTGTGCAAAAGACAACTGAATCACAGACGGGCTGTGTCAAAATGCCTCCTCCAGCAGCTTCCACAATGTTTTGCCACAACCTGCTTTTCTGGAAGCTGCATCACAAAGGCAAGGTATAGCAAGTGGCTCCTCCTCTCTGTACCAACGTAGATGGGCTCCATCCTTGGCCTCCCACTTTCCCTCCACTTTTATACAGCCCAACCTGTCTGGTATTAGTTTGGCAGCTTATTCCTGAGTAGTTGCAAATAAAAGCTTTGGGGATGAGCAAGGGTTAGTAGTTACAGGATGGTACTCCCACTCAGTCCTTTTCATTGAAATGAGAATCAACAAAGAAAAAACCACCACTTTATGTATTGCTATCTTCTTTAACAATTCCTTAACACTGTTGTTACATAAAAGCAAGAACAATTCAAGAAAAAGATCTTTACAGAAAATTGCAAGGAACAGGCAGCAATTTATTACTTAAAATTTAGCCAGAATAAGAAAAAAACTGTCAATATATTCTTTTACCCTTGGTAAAGAAGGATCTGCACAAAGCATTTAGTTGCATGGATATGTTCAAAGCACAGAGATTTATGTAGGAAAATATATATGAAATATACACCTTTAAATGCACCACACTAAATATGCATGTGTGTATACATCTGTGAAAGTGTATATATATATGTAAATATATATGGCTATATATGCCTATGTAAATGATATACTTTAATTCAGAAAATACTTGGTTTTGTATGCACAGTGTCATTTTGAGACTTGAAGTGTAAAGGCTGTATTTGGAATAATTAAACGTGTAGTTGCTGACTTGATAAATTAAACCGTAATGGATAATGAAGCCATAGCAGCCTAAGTATATTTTATGTTACATGGTTTTGACCCTAACACAGTAGGACCTTGCTGAGTATCTTGCAGTACTCACAGAAATTTTTTTTCTGTGGTTGTAGGATTTATACTTTCACATGTTGATCACATGGTGAATGGATTTCTTGATTTTTTTTTTTTCCAATGTCGGAACAGGAAAATTTAAACCCTTGCAATCTGACAACTGTTTAAAGAGAGTCAAGGCTGTTGATTGACTGGATTGGAATTCAGTTTGAGGGAGTGCCTTCCATAAGGAAGGTTCATCTTTCTCAAGAAAGATTCAGCTACTATAGGGGCAAGTTATTCACATGGAATTTGTAATGTTATAAGTAGGATCCCACAATAGTTAACAGGGAGACACCCAGGCATTTCCATAGATGGGGTCAACTGGAGTCAACCTACCTTAAAACAGGTGAGAAGAACCATCCTTAGAAGATGATTCTCTCCTTGCATGGCCTCTAGCAGGGCAAACCAATAATGGATGCCTGTATTAGAGACAGAAGATTTTTAGATATCTAAATATGTCTGAGATTAATTCTAAACTGCCTTATATCCCCAGTGCCTGAATTTTCAGGGAAGGGGAAGCCCACTAAGTTCTCATTCTTTTGTGAAGGTGGAATGCATACAAAGGATTTTGCTGTTTGTGGGGAAATAAAGGAAATGTGTTCTTTTTTGGTTGCTTATAAGGAAATATATGGCATAAAATTTTCAGGAGTCTGTTATCAATATTAATACAAAAATAGAAAGGTTTGGGTTGGAAGAGACCTTAAAGTTCATCTAGTTTCAACTCCCCTACCATGGGCAAGGTCACTTTCCACTAGTCCAGGAAGCTCAAATATGCAAAAGCATACAAATGCATATTATATACAAAAAATGTACAAATGCATGATGCAAAAGTAAAGTAAAAATAAATCACACACACTAAAATATTTTATCTAACCAAACAGTTGAAAATCCTATCAATAATATCATCAACAAGGAGTACAGCAAATCTAATAGTATGGTCATGACATGCATGTTGAATTATATAATATTTTCTAAAGTGAGCACATTATTCCAGTATTTAGAAACAAAATTGGCCACAGCAAAGTTTTCGTCCTTTCAGAACAAAATACTGTATTAGTTAGATAGCTCCTGTTTCAGGGATCCCAGACTATTTTTTTAAGCTTCTCTTGACAGAAGGGACAGCAGCTTTAGATAAATCTCATTTTAATTTTTTTTTCTCTCGTTTATGTTTTAACCTCTCCCACATCACTCTAGAGGAGAGGTGCTGTAGCTGAACACAACTTCAGTCTGTTATTCTGTGCTTACACAAAACCCTCTTTCTCTTTAAAAGTGATCTCAAGAAAAAATAATTTGAAGTACTCATGGTGTATTAACTTGCTGACTCAAGATTCAAATATTGTTGGGTTGCTCTCATAAGCTACTTGACCTATTGATGAACCAAAGTACATGTTCAGATTAAAGTGAATGTCTGAACCTAATCAATAGTTTGAAATTTTCTGCTACATCAGGTTTGATGATGACTTTTCAAGCTGTACTATATCCTTTTGACAGATTAAATAAGTATATTCATAGATCTTGTGGCTTTGACAAACTAATCACTGGAAGGTGAGATATATATCTTATGCACCCAGAAGATCTTTGCCACATTGATTAGTTACCTCCAGGCACTGCAGCAAGAATGCTTCACATTTAATGCCTGACTACTTCTGTCATAGGTGCCAAAAATATTGTGATAAAATGGTTTAGCGGGTAATGCTCAAACTTATAATAAATAATTCTGATCACTGATGCCAAAAAAGAAATGGTTTGAGGATCTTGGTTATTCTTAATAGTACTTTTTTATTTGACTGGTATTAAATTCAGTTGATGTATTGTTTACAGAGGATGTGAGTATAAGAAAGAGTTGGGCCCATCACTTTCAAAGTCTAGTCAATGTGAAAGAGTTGTTGGTGGGTTATTAGACTGTTCTACTCATGGAGCCTGTCACTGCTTCAGTAAAGATGAGGAGGAATATATAAGGTTGATAAAAGAGAGCAAACACATGATAAGACCAAGTGTGCAGACAACATATTTGCTAAATGTTGCAAAGTGGGTTGCAATACCCCAAGTGAAAGATTACGCTACCTGTTTTTTCTTTCTCTCTCTCTCTCTTATTCAGAGCAAAAAGATAATTTCACACATCTAAACAAATTTAAAATCCTTAGTAAATACCAAAGTCCTTATGATAGCCTACAGTAGTAAACAGCTGAATGGCAATTGATTTCCTGTTGTAATTAAAATATTTTCTGGGATTCTCCTTGTCTGTTGATATGGCAAGAGATGCCTCAAGTCATAACAAGTAGTTTAGGCCTTTCAGGATATTCTCTGAGTCCAAAAGAAGTATTGAGAGAGCTACCCAGCCTTCAGCAATGCAATTAATTTCAAAACTGCAAGGGTATTGGGACTTGATGTCCTTATAGGAAGAATTCTGCTGTTTGCCTTTTATAGATGAGGATTTGTGATAAACTCAAAAGAATTTCTTGTCTGTCATTCCCAGTTTTGAACAGGATTCAAATACAGAGGCAGCTAAAGTAGTAGTGCTGGCAGTGCAGTAGAAGCTGGCAGTATTAGTTCCACAACTCACGTGGTTAAACTCTGAACGTTTCTGCAAAGGAATGCTGTAATCTTTCTATATTGCACATCACCTCTAACATTCTCAGACCAAGTACAAAGGAACACTTGTATGCCAGTGACATGCACTGAGAGCAACTTCTTAGAAAGACTTTTAGCTCTAAGTAGATCAATTTTCTGCTGCTACAAAAATTTCTGGATTAATATAATCTTAGGGAAAATTAAGAGAATGTGTCCAACAAACCCTGCAAAAAGACAGATTTAATTTATGACAATTTCAGGGTTCATTTTCCTTGGATATGTGATTTCACCAATACCAATAAAAAAGTCATTCCTAGCATTTCAAATAGCTTTACCAGGATTTTGAAGGTAGACTAGAGGCCGGATACTCAGACCCTCCAGCACAGATATACCCATAGTTCTTGTGCTTGCTACTTTGTCATGGGAGATAGGGACTGG
>QWTY01003359.1:0-19613 GCA_008033365.1 Pseudorectes ferrugineus | reverse complement strand
TGTTGTTGGTTTTTTTGTTTTTTTCTTTTTTCTTTTTTTTGGTATCATCTAATGGAAGCTGGTCAGTGAAAGCTTGCTATGAAATACAGTAATTTGCATTTTAGGCTATATAACACTTTAAAATACATCTGGACTGAGACCATGCTCCTGTAGAAGTCTATTCTTAAGCCATACTGTAGTAGGGTGAAATAACAGAAACTAGATTGTAAGCTGTAGGACTTTAATGTTTGTATAAACAAACACGTTCACAGTCACAGCTTTTTAAGTAAGCCAGTTCAATATTTTTATTTCAGGAATAAAAATCCTCAATTTAGTCTCAATAGTAATGCAAAAATCCATCCAACACTTTGACTAAATAAAATAAATGTCCTACCTTTGCTGTTTAGATAAAATGGCATACAAACCACTTGTTTATACTTCAGTAAAGATCATGGCTCATGAGTTACCTTGAGATTGCTGGTCTGGGGGAGCTGCTGGTGCACACAGTCTTGTCACAGTTGAGTGTGACATAGCTTATTCTGTTTACATTGCTCAGACGTTTTTCACATATTTCCAGCCTCTTGCAGCTTGGCAAGTCAATTGCCATTACAAAGGAGCTTAGCTTTTCTGATTTCTGGGTTGTCTTCTGGTAGATGCAGATTGGTCCCTTCCTCTGTGTATTTGTACCAGGAGAACAAAGAAGGGCAAGGATTTAAAAGTACCAAAAAAGTTTCAAAAATCCTGGCTTCAAATAAGTAGATTGGTTCCAAAGGGAGAGCACTGTGCTGCACACTTGCAATGTGCAGCAGCACATCTCATGTTGATGAGATCTGTCCGTGGAGATTCAATGCTGAATTGACTCCTTCAGCTTCAGAGGCAACACACTGCTACGCAAGTTCTTGGCACTATTTAGAAATGCATGGCCTATGTTGTCTGGTAACTTGTGGGGCCTGATAGCTACAGTGCAGTTGGCAAACTTTTGGCTGTTGCAATAGTGACATGATTAGTTATTAAAAGGTGGTGTTCCTGCGTCTTGGAAGAGTGGTATGCCTTTGGCAAAACAGCTGGAGTTTTGCATATGTAGAGTTCCTCGAAAGCTGGGCTTTTTTCCAAAACAATTTGGAAAGTTATCCTCCGAAATGGAGAGATTTAAAGTAATTGACAAGTGTCTTCCTTCAAAGTTTTGATCTTTGGATTATTGGAGACAGAATTCTGACTACTGTGATTAGCATAGCTAGCTAGGTCTTTTCTGGACTAGATGGCATCAGCTGAGCTTTCAAGCAGAGGAACTGAAGGAGCTCTTGATTTCACTCCTTCTCTCTGCTAACCTAGGAGTGCATTGCTCAGTCCCCACAGAGATGTTTTCAATTGAGCAAAGGCTGCTGTGGCTGGTGTGACTGCAGCATACTGTCACAAGGTTGCAGAGTTTGATGGAAAATTATTTCTATGAGTATCTGCCCAGTTATGAACTGTAACTGCTGCCACTGACCCTCTGTTCACTTTAGCAGACCATCACCAAACTGGGCTTACAGTTTGGCCTGTGAACACCTTGTGGTGCACAGGCAGGAGCAGTAGGGACAGTGACAAAGGGATGCCTAGTAGCTGTGTAATATGGTGCTTTTACCTTGCCTGAAATAATGAACAGCTGCTGCAACCTGTCTGTCAGTGTTCATGTTGATGCAGTATAATAAAATTGTCAGAGAGGAAATGTGCATCCAGGAGTTGGAAGTAGTCCTAGGCCAGCTTCCTATCACAGATTTATAAGTGACACTCTTGGGATGACCAAATTCTGGCCATGACTGTTGCTGTGCCGATTTCCCTTGCATATGCTTATGTTTTTGCACCTGGGGTCTCAAACTTCCTTAGCAAAATATCTAGGGAATTGATATATCCACTCAACACTTATGACTCAGTACAAGCCTAAGTCAACATGCTGAAGGTGAAAGTATTCCTGTCTCCTTCAAGTATTTCAACAAATTCTCAGCGAAGGTTTCCCTATGTACAGTTGTTAAATAAACTGGTAGAATGAATTTACCTTCATAGTAAAAACGGTATCTGACTCCTGTGTGTGTGTATATACTTGCACCAAGAGTGTTCAGGAGGACAGATAGCACAGTGGTATCATATGTTAGCTGACTGCATGGTAACTTCCCCAAAGAGACAGGACTTCATATCATCCAGAAAAGCATCAGTTTGTCTTGGTGCATCTCAGGGCACATTACAGAACAGCAGACATGTGACTTATGGTGCAAGACCTTCTGTCATTTAGACATTACCTCCTGTCATGCCAGCTAAACATCTTGTCCTTTAAGAAAATAACTCCTTGTCCATAGTTCATTGATAATTTACTTGTAGCCTTTCAATGCTCAGTCAATACTAGATACAATTGCACAAACAAAGCTAACTTAAACAAGACCGAGAAATCCAATTACACAAAAAGTGTCAGCAAAAAGCTGTTAAGTAAAATATTTTCAAATGCCACACATCTCAAAGAAACCCAAAACCCAAGATTTAAAAAAATCCCTTATTATGAGTTAATCAAACTAGATGATGTACATCTAACTCTCCTGAGGTATTTAAATGTGTATTGATTGTGAAGTGAGAAGTTTCATGCTGGAAACATACAAATGCGTAGGGAACTTGTACAAGTACTTTAAAAAGACAAGAAAACCCCTCCAACATATCTTTATGTATTTGGCTCTGTGAGGTTTCCTTGGGCCAAAGAGTGCTCCTGAGATTATGTGGGTAGGGAAACATGTATTGCTTGGTTTAGCAACACACTGTGTGTCTTAAGGCATCAAAAAAAGTGAGAAGTACGTATCATATGATTTCTTCCTTTTCACTGTTGTGTAACAGTCTGCAAACCCTGATTTTTACACTAAATACATGCTCTCAAGTTTATAACCTACAGCCATCAGCAATGCTGGCTCTACAAGGGGTTAAGGGTGAACCTCACACAACTTGCAGTTATTCTACTACTGTAGACAAGTTCCCTGTTAAAAATCGAAGTTTGTCTACTACTGCTTACATGAAAACCAAGTCCATGTATAAACCGTCTAGTATCTCATCTGTGCTGCAATGCTTGGTGTCACAAACAGTGTTTTCCACTGGATGCTATGCACATAAACACTAGCCACACTGGTGTTAAAACACCTTTTACCAAGCTTGGGTCCAGAGGCAGAAAAAAGAAGAGGAGAACAAACAAAAAACCAAACCAAACCAAACCAAACCAAAATCCCCAAACAAAGAAAAAACAATAAAGCAGTTTTCAGATACTAAAACATGGGGGAATAAAAGGACCTTCCTGGAAATGTTTCTGGCAGCAGTGTCACCGCCATGCCGCTGCGCCCAGTAGAAGATGCTTCCTCACACCTGCCTGGTGCCAGCCTCACGGAAGTGGCCCTGCCGGCCGTGTTCAACAAAACCTCTGTCAGAGCTGCAAAGGCAACAGCTCTCCCAGGCAGGAGGAGCGGGCTCGGGGGGCACCCAGGGCCAGAGACCACCGGGAGCCGCCTCAACAACCTGACCCGAGCAGGAGCCCACACCGGGAGCACAGGGACCGGGCTGGGGCTGCCAACACCCGCCATTCGTGTCTCTTTGCCTCCAGACTTAAGTTTTTTCTTCGTTCTGCCAGCTGCCCGCTTTAAGTCCCTCCGGGTTAAATTCCACCAGGCTTAGCGTGCTGCCACTATCTCCGGCCCGACAGCGGTCGGAGTAAATACTTGGACAAACATTGCCCAACGTAGCGGCTCCGGAGGTGCAGGATGGCCCCAGGGCGACCCCGCATCGCCTCCGGGCGCTCCGGGCCCCGTCCGGGGATGGTGCGGGGGTGATGCGGGGGAGCCCCGGCAGACCCCGCCCCGCCCCGGGCCCGGCGGGAGGCGCGGCCCGGCCCGGCCGCCAATGGGCGCGGCGGGGCGGGCACGGCCGCCGCCGGGATAAGAGGGGTCGCGGAGGCCGAGCGTCGTCGAGCGGGGGAGGCAGGAGAGCAGCGGAGACCCTCGAGCGTGGTGAGCGCGGGCTGTGAGGCGGGGGCGCGTGGAGAGGGACGGCCTCGGCCGCGTCCTTGTCCGGCGGTGGGGCGGCTCCCGCCGGGAAGGGGCCGCCATTCCAGCCGCTTCCTCGGGAGGCTGCCGACTGCGCACCGCGCGTCCCGGCGCCGCCGCCCGAGCTTGTTTACAGTCACGGCCGAGGGCGGGGCGGGCAGCGCGGGGTGCTGGGCTCCCGCCGGTCGCTGGCGGAGGACGCGCGGGCGGTCTCGGGTCTGGCATCCCCCCGCGGTCCGGGCGCCGTGCCTGACCGCTGTTCCTTCGTCCTTGGCAGATCTGCCAGCATGAGCCCGTTCCTCACCACGCTTTGCCTCTGCTTGGGCGTGGTTCTCGGCGCGCCGAGGCTGGACCCCGAGCTGGACGGGCACTGGCAGCTGTGGAAGTCGTGGCACAAGAAGGACTATCATGAGGTGAGCCCCCGGGGTACGCGCGCTGCTGGGCAAGCGCTGAGCGCACGGAGCTGGGCCCCGCCAGCTGAGTCATGTCTGCTTTGTTACAACGCCGGCTGTGGGCAGCGCTTGGGAAGCATAATCCTTCTCTTCCCAGGTTCCTTTCCTGTGTTTGTGCATCGATTCAGCTGCACTGTACTCGCTGTTTTTCTTATGAGGGCGGCAAAAAGACCACCTCCTAAACGCCGTTCAGGCTTTCCATTCGAGTAGTCTACATTTGCCCGGGTGTTATGAGCCTTAAAAAGCTTGTCGTGCAAGCGAACTTGGTTTGAACTGCCTTCTTGAAGTGTGCTGCTTTTTGGCCCCTTAGAGAGAGGAAGGCTGGAGGAGAGTGGTGTGGGAGAAGAATCTGAAAATGATTGAAATCCATAATCTGGATCATGCATTAGGAAAACACAGCTACAAATTGGGAATGAATCAGTTTGGAGACATGGTATGTATAGAGACATATAATGTACAGTTCTAAGTAGTGGTTTGTAATAGGTAGTGATTCTATATATTGATCTGTTTCTCAGACAACTGAGGAGTTCAGACAGCTGATGAATGGTTATGTGCACAAGAAGACAGAAAGAAAATACAGAGGATCCCAGTTTCTTGAGCCCAACTTCCTGGAAGCACCACGATCAGTAGATTGGCGAGAGAAGGGATATGTAACGCCAGTTAAAGACCAGGTACTAACTGATGGTGGATTTTTAACCAGTTACAGGTCCAGTTTCCTGAATGCTACGTCCACTTTCATAGAGGAAAAACATTGTACCTGTTAATGATGCCTAGTACAAGCTTCCTAAACTAAACACCATTTTGTAACTGGGTTTGTAACTTGTGATTTCAATTTATACTTCAGGGTCAATGTGGCTCTTGCTGGGCTTTCAGCACAACAGGAGCTCTTGAAGGACAGCACTTCAGAAAAACTGGCAGACTTGTTTCACTGAGTGAACAGAATCTGGTGGACTGCTCTCGCCCTGAAGGGAATCAAGGCTGTAATGGTGGTCTCATGGACCAGGCTTTCCAATACGTGCAGGATAATGGGGGCATTGATTCAGAGGAATCCTACCCATACACTGCAAAGGTGAGTGTAATAGCTGAGCTTACATTGCAGGTGTCACATCTGTTGTGTGGAAAAAATTGTGTGTTGGGAAACTCATACCTAGAGAGGAAAATGTATAGAGATCACTACATCTGTTATTCCTGTTGCATCTTTCCTCAGAGAACTAGCATGACTGCTAGCCCCAGTAGGAATCATGTACTGCACTGGTCTTTGAGGTCAAAATCTTGACAGACCAGTTAGAAAAACTGGAGCAAGTATTCTTATTCCTCCCCCTCGTTGTTGCCCTTCTATCATGCCTTATCTTGGTTGCCACGCCAAACCAAGAACCCAGCCCTTGTCAACAGTGCTACTTAGTGGTAGGAGAGCAATTCATCTTCCCATAACTGACCTATTACAGAGTTGCTACCTATAGACCACCTAATTCTTGTGGCTAGTGTCATTTGGATTTTTAACAACAGTTGTTGTTAATGCCTTGAGTTCTGTTTCTGGACTAAATGTGCATAAATGGAGATAATGGACAGGCTTTTAAAATCCCTCTAATGGTCTATCAAATGTTAAACAGATACAAGAGGATGAAAGAGCACTAGTCAATTGTGGTATCACTTGAGACCCCATAGTTCGGGGTTTTCACCTCTTAAAGAGTTCTGTTCACTATAGAGGATCTTTCCTTGCATCTTGTTTTGTGCTGTCTGAGTGGCCAATAGTAAAATATCATTTGTTGTGAACAACATTGGATCTGGGTTCCTGTTCCCCTGTGTCCCTGTAATCTCAATTTTTCCCAATCTTGGCTGTTCCAGAGATCCCAGTTGATTATAGGAAGTGCCTAACTTGCTGAGTACAAAAAGTAAGCAAAAAACTGAGCTGTAGTCTGTGTTCCTTTAGCTGGGGAAACTAAAGTTGGCTTTAGTACTAACCTATAATGCAGGTAAGGGAAGGATGTGCTTGTTTGAATCTGTTTCATTTTCACATGACCTGACTTCCAGACTAGGCCTCACCTCTCTCTTGAGGTAAATGTGTGTGACATCAGCAGTTCAGGCTTCACTGTAAAAAAACCAAAAAAAACCCCCACAAACAAACAAAAAAACCCAAACCGACCAAAAAAACCCCCAAAAAACAACCAACAAACAAACCACCCCCAAATGTTATGTGTAAGGTCATGTAATACAAATTCCTAACTTCCAAATCATTCTGTACAGCTTTTCAAACTATTACATACTAAAATTGTGGATTTTAAGTGCTTGCTCAATGAGCAGTTTCTGGATTGCTTTGTAATTAATGAATACTTGGCTCTCTTCCATTGCCCATTAATGCATTCTGGGCTTCTTTCCTTCCTGTAAAGATATTTGTACCAAAGAGGGCAGAGTTCCAGAATGTGATGGCCCTTTGCACCCGAGTAAAGTTGGTGGGGATTTTTTGGGTCCCACTGTCCTTTGCTTTTTCTGTATTTTTGAGAAACTCGGAAGCAGTTCTTCTGTATTCCCTGTCTGTTGTCCTAGCAAAGCACTGCTGAGGCAATTGGATCCTCTTCAGTCCCTTGCTTTCAAAGCAGCAAAGTCACAGAATGTCTGGTAGTTCTGTGCTCACCTGTGTGTTGAATGGAAAACTGTGTAATAACTACAGCTTTCTCTACTTAGGATGATGAAGACTGTCGCTACAAGGCAGAATACAATGCTGCTAATGACACTGGCTTTGTTGACATCCCTCAAGGACACGAAAGAGCTCTCATGAAAGCAGTTGCAGCTGTGGGTCCAGTGTCTGTTGCTATTGATGCAGGCCATTCTTCATTTCAGTTCTATCAGTCAGGTGGGGATTTGTTAATTACTTTCATTCAGAGAACTGGAGTTTTTTTAATTACTCAATGTTCATTACCCTACAGTTTATAGACAAAAAAACCCCAATGTATGATCCTGGGGTTCAGAAGCCGTTTTAATTCTATGTTTTCCACATGTATTTCTCTTGCATATGTGTCTATTTGTCCCTCAGTTTTTGCCATGATAAAACTCACTTAAAATTCCTTCCTCTAACTTTCAAGAAGCTGTGCAACATTTAAGTTGAAATACACAAAGCTTCTCGTGAGGGAGAAGGGTTTTCTACAGATGATTTTGTTCATGAGTGAACTTACACTTTTTGCAGGTATCTACTATGAACCAGACTGCAGCAGTGAAGACTTGGACCATGGTGTTCTGGTCGTAGGTTATGGCTTTGAGGGCGAAGATGTAGATGGAAAGAAATACTGGATTGTTAAGAACAGGTAAGATCTGTGTCATGTATCCAGGGGAGAATAGGAGGTAGTTTGTCACTTGTAAGGGGAGAGATAGAGAGACAACAGTAATTGTGTGGGAAATCTGGAGACTGTTTTCAGATTGTATGGTATGACAGAGGTAAAATCCAACTCATGCTGCTGACAGCCTAATAAAGTGGGCCCAAAGCAGCCATCTTATTCTGCTTGTTCAGTTAATTTAAGGGAGCTCAGTGCTGAAACAGCCTGTGTACCTAGTAGGTATTAAAGGAGGGGAGTAGGAGGAAGCCTGCTTGTGGAGGGTGTAATGGATGTTTTTGGAAGCAGAGTGGTGCTCACTTCTGTGAAATAGGATAATACTTGAACTTTAAAGATGGAGTTATCTCCTAGTTGGAGAGAAAATAAATTAATGCTGAAGGGCACATCACATGAGCTTGTCTCATGTTCTCAGCATTACTGGGGCACCACCCTCAAATGCTGCTTGCAGCCTTTGACTTCCCTTCAATTGCCTGGGAGCAGTGTATGAGCTTCAGGCACCTGTAGTCAAGGTTTGCACATCAATGTGACTACCTCGTGAGAGAATGGCTGCATTCTTCATTTCTGTGAGCTTGGGATGCCTCCTGGGATGCTTTTAATTGCTGGAAAACACTTTAGGTTTTGGCTGCAGCTGTCTTGGATTTTCTCCACAAATGTGGAAGGCAGCAGTTTTCAGTTTTAAACACTTATGGGGGAGGGCAGTAAATAAGTAACTTCTGAATATGTAAACAAGCCCTTTGCTTCTGTTTTCAGCTGGGGCGAGAAGTGGGGTGACAAAGGATATATCTACATGGCCAAGGACAGAAAGAACCACTGTGGAATAGCAACAGCTGCTAGTTATCCACTTGTATAATTTGAAGACTGAACATTTCAGTACAAGAGGGGATTTAAACTGAATGACCAAACCCATGTTCACATGTGGTAGCCTTGTGTCTTTCAAAACTCAACTTGATTTTTAAAACTCTTGAAGTATATTTTACATGTTGGTGACATGCCACTTGTTTAAATTAATGTAAATGTTGGTATGTAAACAGCTTGTAATATTGCTGGCTTTTGACTGCTTAATCCAATAAGTTCTTTGTATTTTTCCTTTTTTTTAAATTGCAGTGTGTCCAAAGGTTTACTTTTTCAATAAATACTTAAATTCCACTATGTACAGATGACTTGGCTTTTTGGTTTTTTTCTACTTGGGACTTTTGTCAAATAGGCATCCTAAATCGTGCTCTTAGGTGGAGTCTGTGTGTGTGCCTCCACTGGTCACTAAAATGCAACCCTATCTGGGAATGGCTAATAGCTGTTATAAAAAGGAGTGCAGAATTTATGATACAGATTAGTTAAAATGGGAAGTGGAAAAATATCTCTGGTTCCTTGTGTCTCATAACAAAGACTTTCAGTTTTGTCATCTTCTGCATGCAGCATCTGATCTTCACTTGCTTTTAATTCTGTTAGTGTTTTCTTAATGGCACCTCAAACTACCCCACTTGTGTAGTTGAGCAGTTGTGTCCTTTTGAGCATTATAGGAGGAACACCCAAAGCACACCTGGACTGTTCAGAGGGCTTGTTTCTGGAGATACGTAGGACACTAGATACTGTTTTCCCCCTGTACCAGCTTCAGCTGGAGAAAGAAGGGGATGAGGGAGAAATTGTGTCCCTGTGGAAGGTGACATTGGGCTGTTCTGTTACCTGTATACTTACTGGCTGACCTAACTGAGGTGATGTACACTGTGCCCTGTATGTCCTTTTCTCTGCAGGTATCACTGCTGCTGAAACATGAATATTAGCTGTTAAATACTACTGTTCAGGTGTGTTTTGGGTACCAGTAGTTCCTGCAGAGGATAGTGAATTGGTAAACACCAAAAACAGTGTGGGGACAATACTTGGCTTGGCTTTGGGGTATTGACATCACTGCTTGCTCTTGTGCTGTAGGTGAAGGAGGTGTAGTTTTGAAGCATAACTAGCACCAGTTCTGAGTTTATGGACCCATAAGTTTTTGTGCACAGTATCTTTTCAGTATTTGATAGCCATGCACACAAAGGAACACTTAGACCGCAACTTGTGGAAGATTAACTTCCTTATCGTTGATAATGTAAGTCTTCAGGTTGCATTTAATAAACTCTTTTAAAGAGAAAAACAAGGTTGAGTTATCCGTAACAGTAACAATTGTGAGTTGTTTGTGTGCTGCTTTTAGATGAATTCTTTCAACCTTAATTTCCCAACAAGTTTGGTTTGTTGTTTTTTTTAAAGGAAGAGCCTCACTCAGCCCAGTGGCTATTTAACAAGCCACAGAGCAGAAATACTGGTTAGAATTTAGCTATTAAGTTGACTTGCTAAGCCAGTTATGGAGAGCATCCACACTGCTTGGGGAAGCTATGGAGGAAATTATTATGGAGCTCATCAGGTGCTCCTCTAAAGGCTGATACTCAGAAGGAAATGGCAAGGGTCTGTACATTCAAAATGAGAGCCCGGGAGCAAAATGCTGCTTGAGAAGTGACTGTGTAGGCTCTTTAGGCAGAAGATGATTTTCATTCTTGCTGCCAGAACTGGGAATGGACTGAGACCTGTCTCTCTGAACACTTTTTAATCCTGGAAGCTGATGTTACTGTGAGTGTGGTAGTGCTTGGTGCTTTGGGTTTTCTTTATTGGCTAAAACGGGGGTGAGACCAGTAAAAAGCCTGCTCGGACTTGAACTGCTAAAAAAATGAGCAACAGGGAAAGGTGTTTGGTTGCAAAATCCAGGGTTAAAAAAAGTTGAAACAAGAAAACAAGATGTTTTTTATGAACAGATGGGAAATGAAAAGGAAATAACTTTCCAAAGCATCTGCACGTGAATGGGCATGTAGCTCACACAAGAGGCATCAGCCTTTGACTTTTTTAGAACAAATATGTGATAATGCAGCTGTTTGTGTGGATTAAAACTTGCTGACGGTTCTGGCTGAACATCCTCCCCAGAGTGGAATAATAAAGAAAGAGACAGGGTAAGTCAGGTCATGTAGATAACTCAATATTTACACAATCTTCAGCTTCACCCTTACATGACACTATAAAGACTAAAATTTTTGTGTAAGTTGCAGTTGTTTGTGTAAGTTTTTTCTTATAAATCTAAAGAACACATTTCAAGAACAATATTAAATCTGGTTTTGTGATTCCACTGCAGTGGCCCTATCTTCTGTAAAGCTATTTTATTTACTTCAGAAATACTACAGTAAAGTAGCAAATTATTCCATAGTGGTAAATGTCCTGTTGGGGAAAGTGTTGTCTCTGTTCAGAGTTGTTCCTTTGTGAAGATACATGTTATGTGTGGCCACAGAAAGCTCCAGAGTTGCTCCCAGAAAACTAGGATAATTAAAGCTCCTGATTACTGTCCCAGTATTTTCTCTCCAAAGCTTTCGTTGGTTTTATATTCCTGCTGATAGCTGAAGTTGCATTTATTAAAAGATGTGTTGCTTTAAAAGATACTAGTGCACATGTATTATCAGTGAAAAATCCTATCTGTACTGCCTGGTTCAGGCCAGTGTTGTTAATGGGGTCTTACATGTATCTAAGTACGTGAGCTGGGCACTATATTACGTGCATGCTAGATGGCAGTTCTGTATAGTGATAAACCTTTGCAATCCTTGTTTGCTAGCATCTTAATTGTGAAAATGCACTTTTTCATTGGAATTTGGGAAGAAAAAACAGTTTTGCATTTGATTTTCACATGCTGATGCTTCTTAGATAGACTGTTCTTGTCCTAAAGGTCTCTTAGCAGTTTCTCTGCTCTGTTTTTGGAATGTATTTATCACTCACTGGACCTGAGTTTTTAAAGACGTGTGCTCTTGAGGCAAGAAAAGTAATGAAATTAAATTATTTCACTCAGATGTGAAGTTCTTATTCTTTAGAGTCTGGTGAGAAATTAATTTAACTGTCATGTAGGAAACTACTTTCCCTTAATAGCACTCAATTTCTCATTCTATCTGTGACTGCTGAGTAGAATGGAATTTTGGTGGGGGTTTTTTAATGTGATTGGTTTTTGTCTTTGCTAATGTTAAATCAATTTCCAAACATTAACAGTGAAACAAATAATTTTGTTATTCTGCTACACAAACCATGCACTAAAGTAATTTTCAAAATGCTTTGAAGAAAACTATGGTAACAAAATATTTGTAATCTCATGCTGTGAAAACCTTACAGGAAAGGCAAATGTGATGAATTGTATCAGTGAAGGTTTTCTATAATGAATGATTAACTTGATCTGTATAACAGCATCAGAAAATGTAGTTCTGAGACAATCAGAGACATAGGAAAATGGGAATATCCACTACAAAAAAACCCAAAAATGAGCTTCTGAATATCAGTTATGCAGCATTTGCTTCTTAATTAATCTCCTTAATGAAATAACAAATCCTGTCATATATCTCTTAAGCTTAATGCCAGCTAATCAGTTTTTACATGTTAGAGATTGACTGCAGTTTCTGGCTATTAACCAAGGAATTGAGCATACCCTGAAGGCTGTCACAATGTAACCTGATGTTTCTGCTTTCTAGCTCTCTTTGGACTTGACCAATTTGTATGACAGATGAGTGCCTATTTTTATTTGCTGTCCATCCGATATTCTTCAGTCTTTTTGCTGGGAAGTCAGAACAGGAAATGCTGGCTTAACTAATACACTATTTTGAGGAAATAATTGTTTGAATCAGTAATGGGGATGTTACTATCTTACTTGCTAATCACGGTTTTATCAAATCATGAGTGAAATTTTGGATAAGTGCAGGGGCACCTAAAGCATTTGGGAGAAAGGCTGTAATCATAAACAAAATTTCATTCACAATTCACAAAACTGAACTTAGGTGATATTCAAAAAGGCTCTTCTGAAAACAGACAGGGAGCCCAATCAGGAACTTCGTTTGGGGGAGCAGGAGGGTTGGCCACAGGGTGGAGACTTGATCCATGGATTGATTAGTTTAGATAGATTAGGAGTCTCAGGAGATGCCACCTTCATTTGTGTTCACAAGTGAACTTGACTGCTTTTTTTTTTCTCAGTCTCAGTTGCACAAAGATTTATTGTCCAGTGGTCTTAAAATATGATTTCTGCAACAGTTTTTGTTTCCATCCTGCCTGTTTTCTGCTGAAGAGCTACCGCCAGCCTCTGTGCGCAAAGGAGCAAAGAAATCATGGAGATGGGCATTTGTAAAATACTTACTGGATTCTTTTTTACAATGCTTCTTCCTTGTTTTGTTCACTGACAGTTCTCACCACCTCTAGGAGATCCAAAACCTACTTCTGAGTGAAACCTGTTAGACTTTTCCAATAAAGTTATGCTGGGTAACACACACTGTAGAAGTAACACTGTGTGTGCAGCGCTGATACCTGGTACCTTCTGCAGTCCTGGTTTGGGAAGAAGTGGTCAAAGACGGAGCAGAGTCAGAGAGTGAGCTATTCCCCTCCCCACCACCTCCAGAAGGCTGTTCCGGTTAAGGGTGGCTTTGTGAGGTCCTCTAGGGAAAGATAGTTGTTGGTCTGTGATCTCAGCAAGGAAGAGATGATTTTCCAGCCTTGTAAGTGTTGTTCACATGCTTAGTGACATTTTGGACATTCACCTGGAATTAACTTTGTGTTTCGATGTTCTTTGTCCGTGCTATTGTGTATTCTTCCAGGATGAGAATGGTTTAGGTGTGCTCCCCTGGGGTGCCACTGAGGGCCCTCTGAAGCTATTACAGTTACTACTTCCTGCCTCTACTAGGAAAAATTGCAGTCTCAGGAACTGCCATGGAAATATTCTAAGTTCTAATGAGTAAGTTTTTTGGGGTTTTTTGTTTTGTTTTTTTTTAATTACTAGTGAAAGCTTCCTGCGCAGCATGCATGCCATGACATAGAACTGTTTAAAACAAATGCTGGGCTACTAGACACTCAAACTGGCTTAGGATGTCTGAGAAGTTGACGCTGAAACAAGAACTCCTTGAGGCTGTAGCATGTTTTGGAACACGCTTGCTTTTGCTTAAAATCCGAAGGTCAAATGAGGTGGCTTCAGAGCTGCCAAGTCAGGTGTTTTTTCCCACAAAGGAAGTGTACTTCTAAGCGTACCTCTGTAACATTTCAGTTTATGATGCTGGTAACAAGGCACAAAAACACCTCTAGATATGGCTGCCCACAAAACTCTTAAAACACTTCATAGCTGTGTCTGCAGGTGCCCATTTTTGCTAGATATAGCAAAAAAAACCCCTAAAAACAAAAAAACCACATAGCACAATCTTTTACCATAATAGTACAGCAATGCCAGAATTGTGAAAGCAAGTTCTTCTCAATAGCCGTCTTAACATTCCTTCTGCTCAGCCATGTTTAGCAGTCTTGCTTTCCTCATTCAAGCATGAAGCATAAACTGACAGCAGGGTTTTTTTGGAACAGGAAATATATACTGGAAACATCAGCTGTGTTGTAAAATCGCATTGGCTTTTGGGGATTTATAATAATACTCTCTCGTAGTTAAAAGAAACATCTCTCTCTGTTTATATAGAAATTCCAATGCCTTGTGCAAAGTTTAGGAATAAATCCTGCTGCCTTTTTGCTATTTGGTGCTTGCTAGTCACAGGAAGAATCAGAGTGGACCTGGGTTTTCTGATTCAGTGCTGTTACGAGCATTTCTGTCACATTGCTCTCACAATATAATAGAGCATTTCAGAAGCAAACCTTGTGTACACAGGATGCCCATCAGGAATACTTTTGAAGTGGTATTTCTGTTGCAGCATTTCCAGACATTTCAACGAACTTTACAGCCCCTTTTTGTTAGTAATTCTGCAAACCAAGAGCAAAAGAAACTCCCTCCACGCTGAGTTTTTAATCTAAACTGACACAGAGCTGAGAAGTGGGAGAGGAAGAAGGCCAAAAGCAGTGAGGCCGCGTGCCAGAGGCCATGCAACTGATTAGCAGCTGTGGGTGTGCATTTGAGAGAAGGCTAGCCTCCCCCTTTGGCTTTGTTTTCTCCCAGCATATCTTCAAAAGAGCTAAAAGTAAACATCCCCATTTGTGTTCTTTTACTGAGTTTAAATTTCAGATCTACGTTTGTCTGCGTGGCCTTTTCCACTTACCCTCCCTTTTGTTTGAGCAGTCTCCTTTTTTTGTCTTTCTGTGCTGGAATAAAAAATCATGCTGTGCTGTTAAAAGAGGGAGAAAATTGTCAATGCAGGAACAAAACAGGAAACCTGGCGATTAAAAGGGCAAAAGACAGATGGTGTGTCACCCGGTACGGTGTCTCAGAGCTGTGCTCCTCGCAGCACACGATGACAGGGCCGGTGCCGCAGCAGCTGGGCGTGGAGAGAAGCTGACCTCTTTTTTTCCTGGGCATGTGCTGACGGTGCATTGGAGCGTCTGCTGAATTGATGAGACATCGTGAACGGTCATGCCTGGGCTGGGATTAGGCTGGCCATGCACATTCAGCCCCAGCACAGCTGACCCAGTAATTGAGCGGGCGCATTATCTCCCTCAGAGGCGTCCCTTCAAAAGTGATAAAATATTCACCGGGTGATCTGCTCAGCAGCTGACAACAATTCTTAGGCCGAACTCTGTTTATCGACGTGGGAGTACATAGCTGTCTTGGCCAACACCCTCTGCAAACTGGCTCACCAAACTGCCTTCACTGAGTGCAGTGGTCAGAACTGCAAAAGCTGCTACCAGAAAACAGGTTGCTGGGCTCCTGATGAACAGAATCCTGCAAAGCCACGATGCAAAGCATTGCATCGGATGAAAGCAACCTCCTCAGGGCAGATCTCAGTGGAAAATTCTGTCTCTGTGAAGTATTAAAATCAGTTCACTTGAATTAGATCACATGCTTGGTTTGAGGTTTTTGTTTTTGTGCTTTCTGAAACCACATCTGTATTTGCAGAAAGCTAGGAACGAAAACAAAGGTGTTTTTGGTAGCAATAGATGGGGTTTATGAACATTATCTGTGATGACATGAAGCCTGAATGGTAGGGATTGTCTCTTCAGAACTTCAGGTGTTCCGTACCTCTGGGTAACTGTGTGCAGATCCTCTGTCTCAGTGTGCATTTGCTCTGTGCTATTGCCACTTTTGGGCCCTGGATGTCTCTGGAAAATAGATACTTTCACCTTTGCAGTCTCACAGAAGTTAATGACTTTATAGTCTTTCCTCTTATTAAACCCCCTCTTGTCTTCCACGGGCACCAACCACCCTTTTCTCACAATGAGTCTCTGTGGTATAATCCATGTAAGCTAAGAGCTCTTTCTTGTTCTCTCTCTTTAATTAGCTGGCATTTTATACATGAAGAAAACTTTTGCCTGGCTTTTCCAGAAATATCAGTTGGCTTCATTAAAAAACCAGCAAAACTCCCCGTTTTGTATGTTTTGTTGAAAACAGAATAAGGCATCAACTTTTGATACAAATGCTCAGAGACACATTTGATCCTACATTTCAAAGAGCATCCGCATTTCAGCTGCCTTGCTTTCTCAGGGATGGGTGAGGTCCTGCTGCAGAGTGTCCAGGATTTGCTCCTCAGAGTGCTGGGCTGGCAGGGCAGCAGCACAGGCAGCCTCGGTGCCACGGGACTGGTGGGAAGCCTGCCAGCCCCAACCTGTTCTCTGATCCCCCATCTTGTGATTGCAGTCACAAGGCCACCTCTCTGCGGCTGGCTGCTCAGACTAACCCAGTTTACAGTCAAAGTAATTTGTGAACAACTGCTCATTTATTAGAGCCTGGTGGGGTTGCTGTGTTTCTTTGCATTATTGGACACCACTAGGTTTAGGTAGTTTGCCTTTATTCTACTTCTGAAATAGGTGCAAGTGTTCCCAATAATTGGAAAGAAGAATTATGTTTGGCAACAACTTTGGCAACCAGTGCTTTAACAACAGTCATGTATGTTATATACCTGTTACAGTACAAATAGTGTAGTTTCTGCATCTTTCTCCAAAAGTAACAGGAAGTCAAATGGGTGCTAATTTATTCATATATAATTTTATGCCGAGAAGCTATTGAATACTGATACAAAGGCACATACGTAAACTAATACTTAGATGCATGTCTGTTCCTTCCTGTACTTGGTGTTTCCATGTATTTTCAATTTTGTATCGTGCTGATGAGTATCTGAGGAATACCAGGCATTGCTGGCTTCTGCATCTGGAGGCAGACTCACAACACCTTCATCATGAACACTGCCTGCTTCTCTCAGCAGCCTTGATGGCAGCTTGTGGTGTGTCCCCTTTCACACCACTCCAACCACTAAATAGTCTCTGATTCTTAAAAAAAAAATTTAAAAATCTATGTCTTACTTTCTCAGCAGTCTGAGTGCCCTCAGATACCCTGGCACCTGGCCATGGAAGGAAGTTCTGGCCCAGTGTTGCAAGGGCTTCAAAAGTGGTGTCCCCTTACCCCGCAGTTAGTGTCACAGAGCTCTGCAGAAATGGTCTGAACTAGTATCACACTGCAGAGGGAAACTTTAAAACTCACTCTGAGCCTTTAAGAAGGACTTTGTGGAGTGGTCTGGTTGCAGGGTTGTGCTACACGTAGCAGAAAACATACAAATACTTAGGTAGGTGAGGTAGGTCGAAGCAGGACTCCAGCAAAGAATATCCACTGTTCACACTGAATAAAGTTGCTCTTTTCTTAATCTGCATTTGAGGTTTGTATGGGTTGTTTTGCAGAGCAGATATGGATCTCTGTGAAAGTACCAGTCACCCAGCAGCCCACAAACTAGGAGCATTGTCATTTAAGTATCGACAGCCACCCAAGCAGCAGGTGTTAGTCAGAGCAGTGTCCCAGCGCTAGCCCCTCCACTAACAGGTGGTTTTGGTGCAAACTGAGGAAAAAACCAAAATGTGGGAAAAATAGCTGGGATTAGGTCCAGGCTTTGCTGTGAAACTATACTTAAATGAAGGCAAGCTGGGTGCTGTCAGGCTGACAGTAAGTAGGGCACTGAATGACTGACATGTTGCAGTATGCAGGTGTATATATCCTGCCAGCAGGATCACAGATCTTAGCCACTAGACTGGGTACACCCACTGCAAAACAAACTTTCAGCATGTCCCTAAGTGGTGGTTTTTAGAGGCCCCATGGTTACGCTGAAGAGTGCTGCATCCCTGCTCTTGCTATATCCTTGCTGTACCATCTCTCCTGGCCCCTTGGGAACAGGACCAATTTACCAGTGATCCTTCTGATGTAAAACTAGTATTGTTAGCTTACTTAGGCTGGCCTCAAATTACACTTGGTCTTAGGTTTCCGTTTTAAAAAATACAATGGAGTTCCTCAATAAATTTGTGACATCAACATCTATTTGTGTTCCTGTATAGAGACTCTGAGAGAGAAAATTACTATATATATATATAATATAATATAATATATGTATAAAATATATATACATATGTATATGTGCACCGTGCACTTTTTTTCACAGGAAAACTGATTTATTAATTTTCATAATCAGAGTGTACAATTGCATCATGCAGTAAAAAGTTTTTATTATTACCTAAACCATCTTCTTTTTTTCTGCTTCCTCTTCAGTCTCCAGGATTTAAGTGTTGTTTGTGTTCTGCTGTTGATAGTAGACCTTTGGGAAGCACGTGATGAGGAACAGAATAAACAAGTACATGCTGTACTTGCTGATTCTGGGCAGTTGTCACAGCTTTAAAAAGTGCCAGATAAACACCTGCAGAAAGAGTGCTTTGATACCTGAAGCTGCATTGAAATCACATCCTCACCCCTGGGATAGCAATAACTAAGGGTAAATGCTCATCCTGAATAATTTTCTGTCTGTTTTTGTTCAGCCTGCCTCTTCTTTATAAATAATAGAACAGAGTTTTAAGTTAAAAAATAACTGTTGGATTTTCTTGGCAGGAGTATTTTTAACTCCTCTCTATGTCCTAATGTAATTCACAGAGTGTTCTTAATAAAGTCTTGTACCAGCAGAGCTGGGGGTGTGAATTAGGGGTGAAAATGAAAAGAGGGTACAGGAGCTGCTTACATCAAGGAGGTTGCCTAAAAAAACATTCACATAATGAGACAGGAGGGTTATAAAGGTGTCTAATATTCAAAGTGACCTAAAGCCCAGTTTTCACATCCTTATCACTTAATGTAATCACATATTTCTTTTAATTGCTAATTTTTGTTCTCATTGGTCAATGACTGCTGGTTTCACAGCAGATTTCTGATCTCCTTAGGCAGTGTCAACTCTGAGATCTAGCACCAGAGCACCTACAGCATGGATGGCTGTACAAGCCTAGAAGTGTCAGAATCGCAGAATCATTATGGTTGGAAGAGACCTCTGGAGATCATCCAGTCCAACCCCCCTTCCAAGGCACAGTCAGATAGAGCAAATCACACAGGAACCTGTCCAAATGGGTTTTGAATGTCTCCACAGACAAAGACTCCAGGACAGCCTGTTCCACTGCTCTGCCACCATCAGTGTAAAGAAATTCTTCCTCATGTGGAGGAAACTAAAACTAAAACTTCCTGTGTTTTAGTTTATGGCCATTGCTCCCCATCCTGTCACTGGGCACCACTGAAAAGAGTCTGGCACCATCCTCTTGGCACCTGCCTTGGAGATATTTATATGCATTAATGAGATCCCCTCTCAGTCTTCTCTTCTCCAGACTAAACAGGCCCAGTTCCTGCAGTCTTTCCTCATAAGAGATGCTCCAGACCCCAAATCATTTTTGTGACCCTCTGCTGGACCCTCTCCAGTAGCTCCTTGTCTCTCTTTTGCTGAGGAGCCCAGAACTGGACACAGCACTCCAGATGTGGCCTCACCAGGGCCAAAGAGAGGCACAACTCCCTCAACTTTCCGGCCATGCTCTTCCCGGTGCACCCCAGGATACCATTGTCCCTCCTGGCC
>QWTY01003357.1:0-21729 GCA_008033365.1 Pseudorectes ferrugineus | reverse complement strand
TATATATATATATATGTATATTAAGTATACATATATACATCTCTATAGTATACTATGCAGAAAAAAACTCATGTGTAAGAGCAATCCTCTGCACATTATTAACCACAAATGTCATAGAAGCACATGGTCCCACTCTTTGACAGACTAATTGCAGGATAAATTTTATTCAGAAAGCATGGATAGACTGAGACATACTTCCCAGATAGCTAACAGAGCTCTCAGACTCTGTAATTTATTATTATTAGGAATGAGAATGTCCGTAGTGATTAGCAAGGCAGTGAAACTATTTATCAGTAATAAACCAATACACTAATCAGCTAAAGTTTTGTTGTATTGTTTTTGCATTTGTGGATAGACAGAGTGCACTGATGAAACTGTCTACAATTCATCCTCTATCTTGCTTTGTTTTTTCCTGAAGTTTGGTCAGTGTAATTCTTCAACTACTTCTATATTTGACTCTCAAATCAGAAATTTCAAGATCAGAGCTATGGCATGTACATACATATGTAAACCATATGAAGCAGACTTACAGAGCCAGAACTTTCTGTTCGTCTATAGAGAAGAAAAGGGTCATTCTTCATCACCCTGAAGGATATACAGATGTCAAGATTTCAATAAAAAAGGAGGTTTCTGTGAACCAAGTACACTGGTGAATATTAGAACTGGTGAAGACTTAATCTCTTGTGGATCAAGAAAATATTGAAATGCACAATTTCAGTCACATGATGAGAATTCAGAAACTACTTGAAGGGACTATTTGAAGTGCCATTGTTATAACCTACACAAGGACATGATCATTTTTCACCCGGAGTTCCCCCCAGATTTGCATTTCTCTTTTATTAAACAAGGGAAATTGATGTGGAACAGCATGCCCAGATCACAGCACAACCTGAAATTCGTTTGACACTCAGCACAGAGGTTAAATTGGAACATACTCCTTATACAGAAAGTATAAACCTGGGATTTTTCTGGTCCCAGATATATTGCAACACCGAACTTACCTAACAACTTGCTTTATGATATCAAATGTAAATTTCCAATGATTGATGGAATGTCTCTTACCCTAACACTCTCCAGCAAAAGAACAATCTGAAAACTATCACCACTACTAGGAACAGTCTAACCGTGGTAAACAGAAGGGGGAGAAACTCTTTCCTCATAGAGCAATATACACCTGCTAGTCTGGCCCTGAACTACCATGTCATCTTTTTCAGCTGTACCCTGATGTGTGTATCATAAACCTTTTGGTCACACACCAACACAAAGTGAAACAGCACTCCTTATCTATAGTAAATATGATGACGCTGTATCAGCTAATCTGTCAATATGGTCTCTACACTGATGACTCTGAAGACACTGAATGATAAAGAGTGAATATTACCTTAAAAATAGTCTTTCAATATCTTTTAACTCATGTTATTTTTCTTGTGACCTCTCTTCCTTACTCTCAGTATTTGGTGTATTTTTCCCTATTGCCATTATATTGGCTTTTCTTTACTCAGGATTATATTTACTGTGTGTTGCATAGATTTTCTTTAGGATTTCGTTCTATCAATGAAAAAAACATTATTCTCCCAGTAATCATGAAATGGCACAGAAGTTGTGAACTATAGCTGTAGCTGACTTCATTAAGAAAAGCCAAGCAAAGTGTGAAAAGGACAGAAAGATTATGCTGGACGTATTCAGCTCTGAAGTTTCATTCCAGGATCCTTCATCTGGAGAGTTTATGCAATGACTCTGAAGGACTGGACCTGTTCAGATTAGTGAAATAATAAAGTAAGCAGTGAAACTTAACTGGAGAAGCGCTCTCACCAGGATGATTTTATGACACCCTATTAGGCAGTGCAAGATGGTGTAGATCTCATATCACAGTTTCTTAACTCAGTGTATGATGTCATTAACTCAGGTAGAAAAGCTGTTCTTCTGATTTAAAAGAGTTTTGAATGCATGAAGCTATAGCTATAAAGTAACCTGAGAATAAAGAAGGAAACAAATTATTATTAGGGACCTCTCTTACATGTGAGAAATAGTAGAGAAAATAATAAAAACTGCCTTCCCTGTGTAGTCACAGAGGTAGGCTTGGAGTACCAGAAGGAGAAATAAGTTTGAAGTATGACTGCACAGGTACAGAAGAGTGTGTCTGAGCTGCCTGAACTGCAATTTGCCTGTCAGCCTCTCTGGAGTACTGGTACCAAAGCAGGCTTTAAGTCAACCCTTAGCTGTGATAGGAAGTCTGAAGGAGGAAACTGATGTGTAGCCATCAGTGAGGAGTCCAGCAGAGGAGCAGAGAGCACAGGTTGAGAAATCAACATCACCTCACTAAGTTCTTTTAGGCTGAAGCTGAAGTTAAAAAGAAGAATGGGACCTCTGGCTCACTTTTTGAGAAGAGCTGACCTTGTGTCCAAAGAAGGATCCAGGGCCTTCTGAGGAACAGCTGAGGGACAGCTCCTTCCACTCTTCCTTCCTTTTGTTTTTAGGTTCAGCAAAAAACATGACTTCCTGATTTTAAGGGTATAAACCATTTAGCAAAAGACAGGTAAGAATTACAAGAATCCCACTTCAACAGCACTACTGGGTGTGGCTTGAAATGTCCACTCTCATAATCATAGCATCCCAAGGAAGCACAGATAAAATGCATCTATCTCAATTTTTTTCACTGGTGGCTCCTGTGTCATTTATTTTCAGGGTAGATACCATTTCCGCCACATACCTTTTTGTCAAATACCCAGGCAGAGAAAACAGAGAGTACTTAGCCACGTGATGTTAGAATTGCAATTAATAAAAGAACTGACTTGTCTCTGATGTGAATGTTCCTAGGGAAGAAATTGTAATCAAGCAGCAGCATATGGACAACAGAGATTTGGATCAAACAGAAAAGAGAGAGTGACTAACAACTAATGATGAGTGTAAGTTATTGTTATTCTGGAAAGCAGAGAGAAATTTACTCCTGTGTCTAAAGATGCTGAAGCTGGGGAACCTTCAGTACAAAAAAATTTAATTGCTAACAGAGAATAGCAAGCCTCTCATTTCTCTAAATCTTTGCAAACACAGGCCAAAAGCAGTAACATTTCTACCTTTTACATCTCAGGGGAGTTCTAATTTTTGCTTTATAAGAGCTTATTATTTGGTTTAGAGTGTATTACAAAATTCTAGACATTGAAAAACTAGTGGTAGAATCAGCAGCAAAGAAAAAAGTAGCTTGTTGCTTAATATTAATAAACAAAACTGCACTTTAGTTATGTTACAGGAGTTTATGCCTTAGGGCAGCTGCCAATCAAGTCATGTTTTATGTCTCAGCACCTTGCTATTAAAAACAATCAAGGTTACCATGGAAACTGCAATTTTATCACATGCTACTTTTCCAGTCCTTCAGCTCCAGAACATGCTATTAAATAAATATTTCTGAGCCAGGTCTACTTACACAATTCTTAATATTTTGAAGGAAATATTTTTAACTCACAGTCAAACTGTGCCTGTTAAGCATATTTTTATTTTGCTTTTAGCAATATACAATAAATATTATATTAATGAATGTATAAGACCTTATTCACTCCCCAAATCTTCAACTGTACAAAATGAAATGGAGAAAAAAGCTTCCCCTTTATAGTTGTGACAAAAACATAATTATTTTAGTTCACAACATGTAAAATTATTACATTTGAAATATACTTCTACTTTTTCTTTCATTTAATTCACCTGCAACTAGGTAGATAATAGCTTAAATTATTATGGGGTTTATGATTATATTTTTTAGAAGAATGTTAAGTGTTGTATTAAAATCTATTATTACTATACATTTAATTTATGTTCATGGTTATTCTCTTCTCAGGTTTATAAAGCAAAAATAGTTTTGCTCTTCAGTTTCTTTCTTGGGAAAATAATTTCTGTTCTTGATAATAACACTGTATAATTGCAAATATATGAATTATAGTTACAGCTTGATTATTTCAGGTATATAAAGTGTACATAAAGGTATATAAAGTTCATTAATGTAAGTTACAGTTATTTGGCAGAATGAGTAACCCAGCCAAAATCTAAAGTGCTACTCCAACAGGGACGATAACTCTTAGGAAGCAGACACCCAGCAAAACGAGTTAATAACTGTCCTACAAAGGCAATGGCAGGATTTCTCCTAGTCAGCTGACTCTCATATTTAGTTATGAGAGTATATCAGAGACAGCTTACAAACTGATGGAAGAAATTAAGTTTATAAGCACAGGTTTTTAAATCTGGATGTAGTACTTGATTTGGAATAGATTCCTCATGTTTATGAAAATAATTGAACATAATGAAATTTTTGCTTTATAACCAATACTAATTTGTTGAAAGAGTGAGCAGGAGCTTTCATGAACTTATTTCTCAGATTCTTCCAACCGCAAGAAATAAAAGTAACAAAACCAGCATGATTAAACAAGTGGGCTGGGCAGAGAGATGTGAGGCATGAAAGGAAAGAATATTTAAAGAAACACTAGCACAAGAAATATATTAATAGCAAATTCTGGCCAAATTTTACATTTCCATAATTTTAAAATTTGCAGGCATCCTGCCACTTTTCCCCCACGGAGCTTACACTCTTACTCTCCAGACTACTGTATATAATAATTTGTCCCATAGGACAGCATAGTCTTCATACAAATACATCATTTATACTTCACTGGGAATGAGATTTATTTCAATTACAGTTCTACTTTTATTATTAGCAATATTTATTTATTGGATGCCAGTATTAAACAGAGGGCAGTAAAAATTGCATAACATTAGTGATTCTATTTTAAGTCAATGTATTATGTGCTTGTCTTTATTTGTATACATCAAAATTGTGGTGACTGAGTAGTGATAAATAGCAATAAACTATAAACTTAAATTAAAACCTGCAGTGTTGTGAGTGAATGATCCTTTTACATAGCAGAGAAATGCTGAGATGGACTAAACAGTCTGCCTTGTTCATTTCAAAGCTGCTAGTCCACTTAATACGCACAGGAAACCACATTGAATCATGCCCTTCTTTTGTTTTAGAGTCAGAATTTTTGGATAAAAATGAGATGGAGCAGGTTCAGAGCAAGCCCTCATTTCTAAATTGTTACTTACAAGGCAGACAGGCCCTATATAATTTAGGGAAAACAGATTTTTTTGCACAGATATGCTTAAGCTGGATCACTCTATCATTTTCTAAGACACTGAAACCCCATGTTTCTGACCATGAAGAAGGTCAAAAAGGTGTTTTTCTGCCTATAGAAGACAGAAGCCTCCACAGACTTGTTATTCCATATATTCTTTATGGACAACCCAGGTCTGATACTGACTTTGCCCATTCTCCCTTGCTTGGGAGGCCCAGAGCTTTGCAAACAGGAAGTTCTAACAAAGACCAACATAAATATTTTTCATGGTATTCTGCTGATTATTTTTATAATTTAGGCTGTTCAGCTTCTGACAGTTTCTCATTTACTGTGTAGAGTGTGATCTGCTCCCTAACAACAGATGGGTACCCTACCTGATGCCTGCTTCTCACAGCCCTGCAGCATGTGCTGAGCAGTGCTTTGCAATCAGTCAGGAATATTTAGCTGAAGTGTTTTCTTTCCCAAAGCACTGTCTTACTTTCTCTCTCTCTCTCATACCTCCCCTCCACTCTCCCTTAATATACCTCTCCTCCATCTTTATGCTGTGCAGGTTTTTTATTGACATTGCCCAGATATTGTTGAAATGGATTCAGCAAGCCGTTGTTTCCATGGGGTTACCTTTGTTCCCTCTGCTGACACCTCCTCTACACGAACAGCAGACTGCATTGCTGCTGCCACTGCTTGAGTCTGAGAAACAATTTCACAGTGAGGATTTGCTTCTTTTTCTCTCCAGCCTGCTTGACAGTGATGCATGAGAAGGCTGCTGTAAGAAGGGTTGGCCTCCTCCCTCTCCCCACTGACACAACCATTACTTCTAGCTTTGTCACAGCTTATAGAGGATCACACCAGAGCTGAGGATTTTGCCTTGATGACCGCTGTTTCTCTCTGATACTCTGCCCTAAGTGGAATCATTGAACCCTGTTTTCCTATGGTAACATCAAGCCTTTCTTTCAATTTTCTGGTAAATAACTATTCCATCTTCTGCTTGGATGGGTACGTACATGAGGTCTAAATAAAGAGAAATGGAGGAAAGGCACAAACACAAGTATCTTACGCTGACAATCAGAGAACAGCCTGTTCTTCAGACGTCTTGCCTATCTTATGACAAGCAAGATTCTGCTTTAAGTTCTGGATAAGCAGGAAATAGGTTTTTTTGTCTGCTGGAAATAGTAATCATGAAGTTTTTCTGGGAGTTTCGGCAAAGATCTCTGAAGTTACGATTGTTCATTTAAAGGCAATGCCAAGCCAGGAGAGGATTGCCAAAGAAATTAGGTTAATAAAATCAGGGGGAAGAAAATAAACTTACAAAATGCGGGACTGGGAAAATGCCTGCTCTTGTTGGCTCTGCCTCATGTCTCCTGTCTGACACTGGACACGTCACCCACTGAGAAATCAACTACAATACTGGCAATGAATATTTCACCACATGGGAAAAAACTTGGAGCAGAAAGTGCAGGATACAGTGTATCTATGATTCATTACTGATAGAAAATTTTATACAAAAATTCTTTGCAATGTAGAAGTTGATTTCAAATGAAAATCCTTCATTTAGATACAAAATTATTTATCCCAGAGAAACTTATCTGTATAGTTTTAATAAAACAGAAAGTCTAGAAAGCCTTTTTGTCATCACAAAAACTTGTGTTATCAATACAAAAGGTAAAAATAAATATTTTAGATGAAATAAATGTCTTCTTTTAGTACTTATTTTTGGTCCAGATCTCATGATTTTTCTCTCCCTGCCCTCATTTTTATCCATTCCCCCTCCTTCTTTATTTTTGATCTCTAGGCTCAAGGCCTCCTGACTACCCCTGGATGTGGAAGAAGACTTCCCATCTTTCACAAGTGAGTAAGAAAAAGAATGGATAATGAATATGAGGGCGACATTTTAATAGAGAAAGAGATGAGAGCGCATTTACTGTCTTCAGCACATGGGAATTTTCCTTTGATTTGTGGTTTCCCAAAGGTATACCATATCTAAGCATATCAAGTGAGATATGCCTAATTTCAGACAGAAAAGCTACATTATAGTTAAGGAGATTCTGTGCAAAAAGGATGGTGCAAGACGATAGATGAATAACAACTAAGTTTAGGTGTCTAACTCCTTTAAATTCCCTTAAAATCTATCTGTGAGTTAAATACACATTTCGGTTTAGGCAGAGAGATACCACTGTTTTGCCTTCACTCCTTGTTTAGCCTTTGACCTTTGATAATGGACCTGATGGAGAAAACAGAGTACATAAGGAAAAAAAGTTATTCTATATTTAAATACATCCAGGATCAAAATAAAATACCAGATGGTATTTTCATTGTCAGAGTAATTGCATTTTATTTTTTCTCCAAGCATCTGCTGTGTCAGCAAACAGAACTGCAGTTCTACAGTTTAGCTGAAAGTAAATCCCAAATAATTTCTTTATTCTGGAGACATGAATATTAATATCACTATATAAACCAAAACACAGCAAACAAGAAGCAGAGTTCAGAGTAGAGCCCAAGCTTTGACAGCCTTTGGGTAACATACTTAGTCCAGTGCACTCAGTCACATATTTGAGTTTTAACTCTTTTATTTCTCTATTAAGGTGAGATAAACCTTGATGTCTCAAAGAGATTGGATTTTTTTATTATAATTATGGGCGAGAGAGCACTGACCCAAAGCAAGCAGCTTTGGCAAACACAGAGGCTTTAAGGGATTAGCAATCCACAGACAAGACATTTCTTGAAACATATGAAACATTGGCTGAGGAACAGTGCAAGGAATCATCTTGAAATATTTCCTACTGGAAAAGAAAAAAATCCACGTGTGGAAATACTGCTTTAAACAAGACCAAGCAGTTTATGTGGTGCAGAAATCCGAGGCAGTCTTTACTCAGAACATCTGTACCCCAATGCCCCATACAACACAGGCTAAAATATCACAAAATCTCTTTTGCTTTCTCCCTCTCTCTAAAACAAATAAGCAAACAGGCCCATCTGCTGCCTTTTGTTGATGTTGAAGAACACTTAAGGCAGCTGAGAGTGGAATATTTGTTTTCATTATTGGGTAGAATTCTATCCACGTATTTACTGTATAGTTAAAATTAAACACAAGAATGCAAAAGGAGTCCTAGCCAGCCTGAATTTCATCTACATAAGAGGGTGTAAAAGTGGTGCTCGAAAGAGCAGTACTCTAGGGAGGGTGAAACTGGAAAGTTATCCACGAATATAAGTGAATAGGTTTACTGTACCAATCAAGCATGCTGGCAACAAGAACCACCTGCCAGAATAATCTCACTCTCTGAGACTCTCTTAAGGAACTAAATCACCTGCTTAAAGTTTTATTTAAGTGAAATGGGGCAGAAAAACAAACACAGTGTAACTTGTCAGCAGGTCCTCAAGGGAAGGGCTATTTGTTGCTTGCCCAACGCACCAGACTATGAGCACTACCTTTCCACCTAGTCTGAATGGTTTACTGGTAGTTCTTCACTCCTACACATATGCACACAGAGTGGCTGTTAAGGCATGTCAAAAGAATTATGATTTTGGTCAAAGACATATTTAGTATGGGAGAATAGGCATGGTTGAGACAGTTACCCATGCACCTAAGGTACCTCTAGCCCTTAAAGTGAAGCACAAGTATTCTCATATTTTTGTAATTTCATTTGGTGGTATCCTGAATGAACTTTATATGAACACTGTTTTAAGATTACTGTACTTATTATAGTTTATGTGTTTATGTACTCCTGGTAGCAGTTTCACACAGCCACATACAGACACATAATATAAAATAGTTTCGGTATTGAAAAGTCAAGCAGGATATTGTTAAAAAGTATAATTAGTTTCATTTTTCAGGCAGAAAACTGTAGATGGAAACTTCAGTGTCTCACCTCAATCAACATAACAAGTTGTAACCCTGCTAGGACACACTCATTTTTCGTTCCATTCCAATACAATATAGAAAGATTTCTCTTTGTCTACATTGTGACTGTTGTAGGAAAATAGCTGACTTTAGTCAATAATCCGAGACAGCAAAAAGGTCAGCAGTTGCTTGGAAATTTTTTTAAAAATGTGACCGATTTATTCTTATTCTGTTGTATGTATTCAAAGCATAAGATATTTTGAGAGCAGAATCCCTGTACTGTAATGTGTCTTAAAGTTTCACAATCCTTGTTCCATGTTCTCAGACTGGAAATTTTTTGTACCACTTGGCACCTACATTAAAAGCTCACTGAAGAAAGGCTTCAAGCAGTGCATTATGTCTTGTACAGCCTTACTTACAACTACTCACTTAGTTCTGAGCACCAGATTTTGTCATTTCCATTCACAGTAAATTTTCCCTTTACTATATGAATTGCTCCACTGGTTTTACAGGCTTTGAAGTAAAAGATGGAAAGTAATAGAATTAAGTTCAGTATCTTCTGGGCTGCACTAATTCCTGGAATGATGACAATACCATTTTTGTCTTCTCCCTCCATCATTCTCTCTCTGGGTGAAAGCAGAGAGCCATAAGAGAAAGAAAAAAGCTATTTTCCCCCCCACCATAATTTTTTTATCAATATGGTAATATTTGAGGTATGTATAGGTCTTGACTGATTGTTTGGTGTATATCTGGACCCCATGTTTGAGAACATTAATTAGTCAGGAAAGGAAGGACTTGAAGTCAAGGTAAGTCTTTTGCCTAAAATATGTTGCCTTGTATGTCACAGAGGTAGGTAGAACATAAGATGTTTATTTTTTAATGAGATCTTTAAAAAGCCATCACTGTTTTCTTTGCACTTTTTTCCCACTTAATTTTCCCTCAGAATGTAACAAAACAAAAAAGCAACCTCCATTAAAATTGCATTTACTGACTGAAATGAATGCACCATTGTGCTGTAACATGTTATTTACAAAGATCTCTGGGTGGCCACAGTAGAACTGTAGCGTAACAACCAATTAAAACTAAATCCTGTATACCATCAGAAAAAAAAAAAAAAAGAGAGAAAAGGGAAAAAAAAGAAAACTAGGTCAGATAATTAGATATAACAAGGCTTTTAGCATTGTAAGGCTATATTGTTTATCTAAAAATAATTGTACAATGTCAAACACACTTAACCTCTGAATGCACACAAAAGGCTACTCTGATGTTTTTAAGTTCCCATTTTTAAAATGTTACTTCCTTAATTTGTTGATAACTTGAAGTTTACAGGTCATGGCAGAAAGGCAGACTTTTTCCTAAGAGAAAGAAAGCTACATGCAGGATACCCAAGTATGTGAGTGGACACATATATATCATGCTGGAGACAAAAAATAAAATAATTCCTCTGGCCTTGACTAAAACTGCACAGTACTGCCTCTTTAATGACTAGGGAAATTGTTCCTGGAGTAACTCAGTGAGCTGGGATAGTTTGTACACAAAAATCTTCAGAAAACAAGTGGCAATATTCTTTGTTCTCCAAAAAAGCCCAGCATCTTCTCAAAAAAATTTTGGTGTCATTAATATGAACAGTATAAAATAACAACCAAGCCTCTTTTTTTGGATGAATGAGTGCTGAGATGTTTCAAAGCCCAGTGAATGAAAACTACGTCAAAATAAAAGAAATTATTTTCTGAAGTAGAAATTATCCAGAAATTGTGGCTATGTCAGAGGAAGCTGAGAGTGTTCAGGCCTCAGGAAAATCCATCCTTTGACTCCTAATGCCTCGGTAGTTCACATTTACTGTATAAAGTCATGGGTGATACTTATCACATCTGTTTTATAGTTTTACTGGTTGCAAAGTAAGAGAAAATTCTAAAGAAGTGTTCCAGTTTCTATTTTTTTTTATTTATTATCTAGGGTAACCTTTACAATTACAAGGCTTCTGCCTCAGACATCTGCTGGATCAATGACCATTAAGGTGACAGAAAAGGAAAATTTCCTGTCTATATTCCCTACACACAAAGTAATACAGCTGATGGCACAAAAGATATGCACTATAAAATTCTTAGGGCCCCTAGATGGCAGTCAATAGAGGGATTAGAAATGACTTGTTCCTTCCACTTCAGAAAATGAGTAGCAGGAACACCTCTGTGAGTTCCTCTTGGGACACTGTGATAGTGATTCCTTAATTCCATGTCTTCAGTCTAGCTTATTTCCTTGACTTCGTTGTGTATTTTTTGTGAATTCCTGCCTGGTGCTACCACTATTGTCATTTCTATAAGTCTGCATGCGAGCATTTATGTTTACTGCTATACCAGAATGTACAGTTGTAAATGCAGCAATTGCTGCAGAGGAAATTGAGGGACTCAAAAGAATTGATGCTGCACAGGACTGTTCATGTTTGCTATGCTCTGCAAAATGCGGCTCACTCAGTAAATGTGCCCTGGAGTGCAGACAGTGGATTTATGTGAACTTGCTGGTGATATCCTTCTGTCAAGGACGAGGTCTCTGGGACTGCTGAAATGCCCAAAACACTGGGTCTCCGACAGAACCTCACCAGCTGCCCTTCCCTCCATCACACCCCTCAGACCTCGCTAATGCTCAGTCTCTTCACTCTAAATCCCTCTTCTGAGTAAGTGTGGAAATAATTTCAAGTCTTCTACTTTCTTATCAGTCAGAAATATGATTTCCCATCTTAAGTATACATAACCAAAAAGCATGATTTTTAGGGCCACTGTAAGAAGAAAGGCAGAGTCCAGTGATCTTTACTCATTCCTACTCCTGTGCATAAAGAAATTTCTTTGTCCCATAAAACTTAATTTTTTAAATTGGACTGTATTATAAAGCGTTTTAGAGTATAGGAGCTCATGCCTCCTTCTTATGTCTTTTATATTAAATGAGCTCTTGTGATCAAGTTCTAGCTTCTACTAAGCATAAAATGTGATTCGATACTTAAACTGAGAAAAAGCAATTTAATTTTCAGTGTCTTTGAGAAAACAGAACAAGATCAGTGTGTTCTGTGAGTTATCAGAAAAGCAGGCCTTTAAATTAGCATCTTTGGTTGGGATCTGAAAAGATTTGTTAGTTTTCATTAAAATTAGTTTGACTCCTTTGTTTAACTTCTGGCCTGTCGGGCTGAATGCCTTACATTATGCTTGAATATCCTTGAGCCAGATTCCAAGGTCCTTATCAAAGATCCAGCTCAAAAATATTTTAATCAATTGTGTGCTTCTATATTGCAACAGTGGAAATTTGTGAGTGTTAAGACCAAGTGAAAATTGAAGGAATTTAAGCAGCTGGATTCAGTCTTGCTCCCATGCTGAAATAATTGCTTCAGCTGGGAACAGGACTGAATAACAGTTAGAAACTAACAGCTTACAGCAACACGACTGCTACAGCTAAAGGCAGAAATGGTGGATTGTCTGTAACAAATGAAAGAAAATAGTAGTATTTGGTTCTCCTGTTTAATCAACTAAGTTTGGTTTACTTGCTGTAAGAAAGTATCTAATATTTTCCTAAGTAAATTTTCTTTTGAGTAAATCTTTGCATACTGCTTTTATTATCTGATATACACGTACAATACATCATTAGGGTTAATTCAAATGGAGCTCACTGTGGTCCATACTCGGGCAGAAACAATGACCTTCATGTACATTTCAAATACATCATATGTTCGAATGCCATGATGAATTCAGGTGATTTTCTGGAGAAAGGTTTAGCTTTTGACAGTCTTTCGGAAGATCTCATTCCCAATCAGGTGAAAAAAAAGCTATATTATATTTTTGTTTTTCCCATATAGATCTGTATGATTTCTATTACAAAGTCTACAGAGCAAATGGTGTGGCTGTTAGATTGCCAGTTCTGGCCTGAAGAGGTCCATTTTCACATCCCTAAGCACCCTTGTACTTTCACTGCTGTTCTAGGCAGGACTCTGTTAATAAACGATCATGGGTTATTTCATTTTATTGTCATCTATTGATTTTACTTGGAATTAAATAACTTACAAACCTTGGCTTTGGTTTTTCTGGGAGAGTTCCACCTGCTGTCAGCCATCTTGTGAGGCATCTAATCTGAACTGACTAATTTAGGTCTGTGTTTCTTCTAGTCTACTGAGAGAGAGAGGAAAGCGTTTCCAGAAGCTTTTATCAAAAAACTATGTATTTAGAGTAGTGAAAATAAACTTTTCTGTGGAATTAATATCTTCCTATCTTCATGTGCTACAGAGGGAGGCTAAATTATTAGCTTAGACTCAGTGGTTAACTGTTCAACAATTAGCTATGTGTGATGAATCAAACCAGCTCTGTCCAAATATCCATTTGTAAAAAAGGAACAGTACCTAAAAATCTCACTGAACATTTAAGATTCATCTCTCACTAATTAAAACATTTCTTGTGAAGACTTCATGCAGAAGGTTAAATTTTTGAGATATACCAGATAAAGGAAAAGCATTTTTTCATGGTTGAAAGCTTGATCACCTGGTCACTTCTTAGAATGCTTCATTCTTCTTTCATGGCAGGCATAATCATATTGAAATAGCATAACAATGTTGACATTTAGTGACCTGCTTGGCTGTCTTTTCTGGCTTAATAAAAAAGCTTTCTTTTATATTTTATTTTTGTATCTGAAAGACTGTTTACCCCATGTTAAAATTCATAATGGTTTTCTATGTCATGCTGAAAGCTACATATTAATAAAATATCATTAGTAGCTAAAGTAACAAAATGAGTTATAAAAGAGTCTAATGGAAGAGTTATTATCCATGCACTTCTTTTCTTAAACCTCAAGGGCCACAGCAAAAGTAAAATCTATAGCCAATATTTCAAAATTATTTTCCAGACCTAGTGGAATGAAGTCACACTCACAGAATGGTTGGGGTTGGAAGGGACCTCTGAGATTATCTAGCCCAACCCCCCTGAGAAAGTAGGTTCACCTAGAGCAGGATTGCCAGGGAATGAGACTCTACAACCTCTCTGAGTAGCCTGTTCCAATGTTCTCCAGTCAACCTCACAGTAAAGAAGATTTTCCTCATATTCAGATGGAACTTCCCGTGTTTCTGTTTGTACCTCCTGCCCCTTATCCTGTCACTGGGAACCACTGAAAAGAGTCTGGCCTCATCCTCCTGACACCCGCTTTTAAATATTTGTGTACAATGATGAGGCCCCCTCTCAATCTTCTCCAGGCTAAACAGCCCCAGCTCCCTCAACCTTCCCTCATAAGAGAGAGACATGCTCCAAAGCCTCATCATCTTCATAAACCCTCCAATGGACCCATTCTGGTAGTTCATTGTCTTTCTTGTACTGAGGAGCCCGGAACTGGTCACAGCACTCCAGGTGTGGCCTCACTGGGGCTGAGTAGAGGGTCAGGATCATCTCCCTTGACCTGTTGGCAATGCTCTTGATGGACAATGCACCCCAGGACACCATTGGCCTCCTTGGCCACAAGGACACTGCGGGCTCATGATTTACTTGTCCACCAGAATCCCCAGTTCCTTCTCCACAGAGCTGCTTTCCAGCAGGTCATCCCCCAGCCTGTGCTGGTGCCTGGGGTTGTGCCTCCCCACATGCAGGACCGTTTTGTTGAACTGCATTATGTTCCTCTCTGCCCAACTCTCCACCCAACCTGTCCGGGCCTCCCTGAAAAGCAGTACAGCCTTTGGGTATATCAGCCACTCCTCCAGCTTTGTATCATCAGCAAACTTGCCGGGAGCACTCTGTCCCTTCATCAAGGTCACTGAAGGATAAGTTGAACAAGACTGGATCCAGTACTGACCCCTGAGGACACTGATGGCTACAGACCTACAACTACACCCTGTGCCGGGGTTCGCAACCCTCTGAGCTCTGCCACCGAGCCAGTTCTCAATCCATGCCACTGTCCACTCATCCAACTCACTCTTCCCGAGCTTACCTATGAAGATGTTATGGGAGAGAGTGTCAAAGCCTTATTGAAGCCAAGGGAGACAACATCCACTGCTCTTCCCTCATCTACCTGGCCAGTTATGCCATTGTACAAGGCGGTCAGACTGGTCAAGCATGATTTCCCCCAATTCATCCACATTGACTACTCCTGATAACCTTTTTTTACTTCCTATGCTTAGAGATGATATGCAGAATGAGCTGTTCCACCACCTTTCCAGAGTTGGAGGTGAGACTGACTGAACGGTTGTTTTCTGGGTCCTCCATGTTGCCCCTTTTGAAGACTGGAATGACACTGGCTTTCCTCCACACACCCCTCTCATGTTCTCCATGACCTTTCAAAGATGATGGAGATTGGCTTAGCAATACCATTTGCCAGCTCCCTCAGCACTCGGGTGCATCTCATCGGGGCCCATGGCTTTGTGCATGTCAAGATTGTCCAAATGTTTTCTAACCTGATATTCCTTGATCAAGGGAAAATCTTCCTTTCTCCAGATTTTCTCTTGCCTCCAGGGCCTGGAATTTGTGAAGACTGATTTTAGCAGTAAAGACAGAAGCAAAGAAGGCATTCAGTAACTGTGTCTTCTCTGTATCCTCCATCAACTGGGCACCCACCAGACTCTAAAACAGATAGGATGTACTGTAGGTGAAAAGGTACATTTACTGCCACACATTCCCATGTTGTGAATATTATTAAAGCTTTTAAGCACTGAGTACAGAACTCGTATTGGTAGTGAAAGCAAGGTGGACCCTCAAAACAGTCTGCTGAAAAGTTATATAGCAACTGTTATCCTTAATAACCAAGGATTTTAATTTTTTTTTTTTTTATTATTTTTAGGGGTTGGATAAGGCCACATCCTAGTACTCCAACTTGTATTGTTTCATATTGCAGTACAGTACATTGAATTTATGGGATTTTTTCTACCAACACAACAAAAGAGAACAAAACCTATTCCACCTACATAAGTTTGTCACCTGTTATAAAGGATAAGAAAAAAATACTGAATGTTTTGAGATTAAATTTTTGACAGGTTCTTAAATTAGATGTAATGAAATAAAATTTGAATAAAAAGATGAAGCTTCAACAAAGTAGTCTATGTTTTTGACTGATTATAAAACTTGCTTATAAACTAAACAAAAGGAAATTAAATTTAAAGTTTTCTTTAATAGGCCAGGTAAGTTATCTCCCTTTCAACTAAACATTAAATATAGGGCTAGAAGACTTGGTAGTCTAGTCCTTCTTAATAGTGACCATGTAACAAACAAAGTTATTTTCATGAAATTAGGTTGCCCAGAGAAGCTGTGAATGCCCCATCCCCAGAAGTGTTTAGGGCCATCCTCTTTTACCTTTATTCTTCCTTCCTAATTTTGAACTGCCTACAGCAACATTGACAACCATATCCAATTCTCTTACAAGATTAAATATAAAATTTTCAAAATTATCCTTTCTATATTTACTATTGTTCTTATTTATATCACTACCTCCCAGCTGCTTTTTTTCTTCCTCAGTAGTATTGCTTATATTTACTTCTAGATTCACATTTATCTGTGTTTTCTTTTTCTTACTAAAACTCAAAGTAGCTAGTACACTAACCTTTCACAACTTCTTTCTCTCCATTCCTTAGGTTAAAGTTCTTCTTATCTCAATTTCCCAAACACTGGTTCAGAAACCTCAAATTCATTGTAGCAGTTGTGCATCCTCAAAGCACCCTCACCACCACCTGCCCAGGAGACCCATTGCAAAGGAAATCTATATTCTGCCTCAAAAGTGTATTAATGATACGAGCTACAGCTTTCCTATTTAGAAAGTAGATCTAAGATTAAATTCCTCTCTGAAAGCATCCCCAGTCTAGGGTAGGAAAAATAGCAACTCAGTGTTAAAGATGCTGAAGCAGTTTAGGTTGCTCCAGAAGTGGAGGATGGAAACCCACAGGGGGTCACCATAAGGATCCTTATAGACTGGTACCAATAAAGATGGGAGCTTTCAGAGTGTGAAAATTATGGATTTTAATGTTTTAACTGACATTTTGTTTCTCCAAACTTGTTCTCTTACGTGTTGGAGGTAAGCTAGATTTGCTGAGCTGATGAGGCTCTCTGAATTCTCACTGGTCTGCAAGAATTTTGGGGTTTGTTTCTCTAAGTCTGTACAAGCCTTCTTTTCACATCAAAGAAACTGAATCAGCACCAGAGAAAGAATATTATTTATCAATCCAGAAATAGTTATAAAGACCAGAAATAAATTCAACTGTCCAATGGAACACAAAGTCACGCAGATAAAAAAGCGAGGAAGCTATGACTGGTGGAGCAGATTGTGCTGGCAAGAAAATCACTGATACAAAACCAAAGGGCAGTCAGTGGAGGAGAGAGTTTTGATCGAATATCTGCTTGGTAATTTTGAATTGGTACTTAGATTTTGAGATAGATATCAATATGCTGAAGGTGGATCAGAACTATATTGCTATCCTGCTGTCTTCTAGAGCAGACAGTAATCTTAATTAATTAATACCAATCTACTTTTAATAGAGTGTTTCTGAGCCACATTTCAGTAACAAATGTTACACACCAGAAGATAAAACATAGCCCTATCTGATATATGTGGAGCCTCAGCTGTACATATTTGACCCCTATTTTACACAGTTGCGGCTCATTGATTCTTTCTTTTAAACTCCTGTACTGAGCACTCAGCAATCATTGGACCACCCATACATCTTCTGAGCTGATTTAGTCTATGAACTGTAACCCTGCTACAGGGCTGTAATGTTTCTGGCACCTACAATGCTGGCTGCTTGTCATTATGACATATAACCTAGAAGATGTACTTAAGAACAAATAACCTCAGAAGTGTTAACATGCCATCAGTCTTTTCAGCTAAAGCAAAGACAGGGCTTGGGACTATCCAAAAATGAATAAATGAGCAAATTCACATACTATCCCAGCAGCCACCAAAGTTCAGGTTTGGAACCAAAAGTGTCAGGGAAAGAAAGAAACTTAAAAAAGATCTTAATGGCTCAAAAAACCCATTCATTTTATCTGATGGAAAGCTTCAAAGTTACACAAGCCATTTTTCTTGCTTTACTTGAAAGATATATATTCTTTTACATATGATGTCTGCAATTGCAACATGAATCTGATGATGGACAAGCTTAAATTATAAATATTTTCCTTTTCCAAGGTTTATTAGAAGTGCCAATATGAACACAGACTGTTTGAAATAGAGCATCCTAATTTAATGTAATAGAGTTTCTAAAAGGTCAGGCAGAACATTTTACACTGAAAATCAAAATATAGATAGCACTAGAGACGGAGTTACTGTTTATCCCACTTCAGTGCTGTTCTTAATAAAATTGCATTGAATTTTTTATAATACATCAAAAAGTCAACATGAAACAGTTCACACAGTATTAAATATATCAACAATATAAACCTGGGTCAGATAATGGCAGAATTAAACAAAGACGAAAGGTAACAATACTGGCTTCAATTAATGTAGTGAATTAATGAATGATCTCTATTACTCTACTCATGTTCATTAAACAAGTATAATAGGCTTCTGAATTGTCCATATGAACTCAGAGAGTCTATTCAATCAAAATTACCTATGCTTACTGTCAATCCCTTGCTGATTATTCATCATCAGAGGCATACATAACTAGCCCTTTGGCATTTGCAGTCGCTGAGGGCTCAGGCATGCAGTATTACCAGGGCTGTGAACACAAACTCCCCAAACTGAATAACCCCCCATCTTACAGAGTGTGGGGAGGGGTGTACTTACACACACAGATAACACATGGGTCCTTCTTAGTTGCCTGTAGGGCAATTTTCCAGCCACGCACTCTTCCCATCTTTTAGAATAATAGTGTGATTTTGAATATGGACTCCCATAGGTAGTAACTGTGGTGGTCTTAAAGACAAGTAACTTCTTTCAATCCAAGTAGGCTCTTCCTGGAGAAAGCAGGAAGATGGAACTGCGGCATGGACAAAATTGCCCCTTTCTGAGTTAGCAGCAACAAGGTGGAGGTGTCCCAGCAGTTGCCAGGGGCTGCTAGAACTAAAAGCATTTCCTTGCAAAGGAAGGGACTGCTGCTTACTTAAAATATGTTGTCTTGAGGGAAGCATCATTGTTTTGCTTATGTTTATCCAACTGGTTTCTCACAAGCCATAGAAGCAGGATTGTTTTGCCTGCTTTGCTTTCATTTTCTTGAGTTAGGTGATCACAGTTCAGCCCTTAACCTTCTTATGTTTTTCTTGCTGTTTCTGAGCTGAAAACAATAAATCTTTCTCAATAGCTTATACAAGACAGCCCTGTGGTTTTCTTTTAAGATGGTACATTATTTTTGTGCTGTTTTATGACAGGAGTATTAGAATGAGGTAAAAGCACTAAACTCATGTTAAATGTTTCTGTAGGAAAAATGGTTGCATTTATTAGGATTAATAGACTACTTATACTGGAAACTAAAATCCTCTTTTTATTCACATGCAATATAGTGTGCAGGTAACCAAAATCCAATCTTCTTAATCCTCAGTGAAGCAGCTTTTTCCCTGACTTCAGCGACAGTTCAATTTCTGTTATGCTAACCATATGCTCCTGATTGATTATCAGTTATATTTAATTATTCAGAGTTACAGATGGCAGTTTTGTGAGGCAAACTGCTGATCTCTGGAGGCCCTGTGTGCTGATGCCTCTGCCTCTGCAGTTACAACTTTTGAGTCCCTGAGGTTGAGAAAAACAGGTAATTTAACCACTTCTGTAAGCTGTATTGGCCTATCCAACCAGGAGAGAATGAAAGGATCCTGATATTAAGCAAGTGGACTAAATACATAGAGATGGAAAAGAGGATATTAAGATAAATACTGCTGCCAGTAATTAATGCCACTCTTTCTCCTTATCCATTGAAGAAAACATTTCAATTGTGCTACAATTTTTTCCTCCATCAAGTTTTTCCCATTCTTCACATTTGAAGGGTATTTGTACTATAGTAGAGAAGCATGTCCTTCCTTCCATACCAGTAGGATCTTAGTTCTGGGCTCTCTGAGGCCCTGCACTCATGTGTTGGAATCCCAGTGTGCATTACAGAAAAAAACGTGGTGGGCAAAGCAAGATGGGTCATAATCATTTGTACCACAGTGGAAAGTATGTAGACTGCAGAAAACAAAAGAGAAGAAAATATTTCATCTTCCCTTCTCCACATGTTAGTAGTTAAAAATAAATAAATAAATAAATAAATAGAAAGAGTCCCCTCCTTGTTCATTTTTTGGTGATCAGTGCCACAGAGACAGTGGGAGAGAATCCATCAGCACCTTTTTTTCACACTACTTTCTTGAGAGAGGTTTTTTGTTTCCAATTCACCTGATAGTGCAGTCCCAGCAGAATGCACCTAACAAATCATAGTGAGTGTCTGTACCTTGCTATGTATCAAAGTCCCTTAATGTGCCAACAAAGTTCTTCAAGGTCAGAAAAGCAGTTTATCAACCTCTTATATCTCTTATAGGAGACAATAAATTTATTCTACTGTTGGAATCTATGAATAATTCAGATGCTCTGTGAGATAAACACTATTGCTTAGGATGCTCTGCATGTCATTGTCAACTAGCACCAAACACTGTCATTGCTCCATGTACTCTGTATTTTTTAGTTTCCTCTCAGCTCAGGAAAATGCACTGCTGTATGGCTCGCATTTCTCTCTGTCCTTTATCTCCTTAAAGTCTGCTTTTTCCTACACATCATTCCATTAATGAATAGGTTGGGAAAATTAATATTTTGAATAACTGCTTGTTCCCTTCTCTCTGAATTTCTAAGCAGCCTAAAAATCTACTTTAGAAAAAAAAAACAGTTGTCTTTTAAAGACCTCTGCATTCCTTACTCGTATCAACAAAGAAAGCAAAACATCTTCTTTGACTACTTTTACAGCAATCAGTCTGGGATGTTTCCTGTATCTAGTTAGCTTAAGCATATCTATATGATTTAATATGTACATAAGTCTAGCTAATCTTGTAAGAGCTTTATGCATCCCTTTAAAATATCTAATGAAATATTTAATTTACTTACTACAAAATAATTTTGAATTTTATTCCATTTTAAGACAAATACCACCCTATTGAGTCAAATAAAATTTCATTTTTATGATCTATGAGACAGGGAATATGAAAAAAATTAGGATTTTTTTTTTAACTAACAGGACCTTTAAAGCCAAATATAGTATTGGACTCCTTCTTGTACTCCTTCCTTGATCATAACCTTCATATAAAAGTAAAAGCAATATAACAATAGTTAACTATGCTGAAATTATAGATTTTTCTGGCAGGTCTCAGTCTCCACATCTATAACTAACCAAGAGAACTTAAGCATCATTTTGAAACTTTAATTGATAGAGATATTTGACTTTTAAACTTGGGAAAGTGATGGAGATAACACGTTTATAGACAGGACAATTATATACCTGAGTCCATATCTACAGACAATAACAACTATTAAAATTCAGTCTATGATCTACCATGTATTCCACCATATTTTTAAATAGCCCCATTTCACCTGAAAATACATCTTTCCAGAGTGACTTAACATAATACTAACAGTCGTTTCAGAAGCTTAAGACTCATAATTTTGGTAGTGAGCTTTGTATTAGAAAATGTGAGTATGCCCAGTTTTATGTGATGTGAAGTAAATATGGTTACACTGGTGATGAGCTCCTTGCAGAACACATAGATATTTAAAATAAAACAAGCAGATATGCATAATGAGTTGTACAAACAGAAATAAGTTTATATCTCCTGATTACTTTCTAAACAGCAATTAAATTAATGTCAGCTTTCCAGTAAAAGTAAGCAA